>PVJS01003880.1:0-72653 GCA_004027185.1 Glis glis | reverse complement strand
AGAGAGAGGGAGAGAGAGAGAGCGAGTGAGCGTGAGCGTGCGCGTGCACGAGCTGAGGCTGGACGTGAACCCAGATCCTCTGGTCTCCGCCTCCCAAAGTACTGGGATTACAAGCAAAGCATCTTATCTGTGCCAGAAGTTCGAGGGTCCTTGAACCACTTTTTCATATGATAAGCTTGCTCCCATCCCAGTCCTCCCTCCCTCCATTTTCTGCACCTGCCTCCGACATTCGAAATTCCTCTTACAACCAACAGGGGAAGTTGTGCAATGTGCATCTGAAGATAATCATAATAATTAGAAACAATAATAATAACACTTAACAACTGTTCTTGGCATATGGAAATGGGTGTTTTGACCTAGGTTGTATGATTTGAATTATTTATTCTAGTATTCATTCATTAGCAATGATGGTATACAAGATACAGCACAGTCCCTGTCTGCTTATGTTTCAGGGTCTGGAGGGGGGTGATGGGCCTATACACAACAATTGCAGCTCAGCGTGGTTAAAGGGATGATGGGCTACAATGAAGAGGTATCCCTGACCCAATATGGGGAGAATGAAGAAGCACAAAAGAGATTGACAAAGTACTGCAGAGAAAGTGAAAGACTTGGGGCAAAATAGTAGTGAACCAGGTAAAGGGAATGTAGGGGGAAGTTCCAGGCAGCACACACTGCAAGAGCAAAGGCCCAGAGACAAGGCAGAATAGAGTATTCATTCGATGTCCTCCAAGGTTTCAACAAATCCTTACCAGGGCAATGTATATTAAGAGGTCAATTCCTGTGTCCAGACTGCAGTTTAAATGGAGTTTTAGAAGGGAGAGATTACTGGGGCTTGAAATTGTCAGGACAGTGTCACTGGAGGGGGAGGGTCCTGAGGTGGGCCCCCAAAGGAAGAACACATTATGGATAGCAGAGAGGAGGGGAGATACATATCTATATGCAAATATGTCCGCGCACATACATCTGCTTCATATGCATTTAAACCTTAAATTGACTTTCACTTGCCTTCCACTTGGGTTTCCATGGTAACCCTGGCCACTTATTTTTCTTTTAACCTCCTTTTCATTGTTTCAGGATGAGGTGGGCTCTGTGAGGTTTAACCAGTCAGGGGAGGACAAGAGATTTTAAAGCAATTATTCGGATTTTTTTTTTAAAGAAAATCGCCAACTTTGCAATTTAATGCAAACTGTCTCTGGTATATTTGCCCTGAAGGATGCTGTAGGGAGAAACAGGAGCCAGAATCTCTCTCGTCCCCTCCTCCCTGACTTCTATTATTACCGTGCACTTACTGCTAATACAGCATCTAAACTTGCAATCTCCGTAACTATGGCAATAAAATGGGTGAGATTCCCTTCCATTATGACTTGAATTGTTAGGACTTTGCAAACAGCACGTGCGTTTACGCAGGGGAGGAGGGAGATGCACTCTGGGGAAAATAGTGATTTCAAGTCCCGGTGGGGAGTTGGAGATCATTGTCTATCATCCCACATCCACAGGGAGAGTTACCACTGTCCCTGTGTCACAGCGGGCAGACACAGTTCCTGGTGGGCGCAGTATACACCCAGAGCTAGCCAAACTCTCCTCCGCACAGCCTGCAGGGCCAGGAGGTCAGGGCTGCACCGAGCTGGAAAGATGGTAGGTAGGAGGCAAGAGAGGAGGCCAGCAAACTTTCTCTACAAAGGGCCAAAGTAAACAGTTTAGGCTCTGAGGGCCATATGGTCTCTGTTGCCACCGCTCAGTCTGCTGTTTCCGTACACAAACAGCCACAGACAGAATGTAAATGAGCGGGCAGCCTGCACCCCAGTGCAATTTTATTTATCGACAGTAATATCTGAATTTAGAATAGGTTTCACATGCCATATTTCCCTTCTGATTTTTTCCAATCATTTAAAAATAGAAAACACATTCTCTGTTTGAGGACTGTATGAAAACAGGTGGTGAGCCAAGCACGTTGGTGCACCCCTCTAATCCCAGGACTTGGGAGGCTGAGACAGGAGGATCACAGGTTCAAGGCCAGCTTCAGCGATTTAGTGAGGCCCTCCGCAACTTAGTGAGACCCTGTTTCAAAGAAAAAGAAATAAAATAGGGCTGGGGATATAGCTCAGGTAGAAGGCCCCTGGGTTCAATCCCCAGTACCAAAAACAAAACAACAACAACAACAACAAAAAAAACCAAAATCAATAAAACAAAACAAAACAGGTGGTAAGCTGGATTTAGCCCAGAGAGCATAGCTTTAATTCCTCATTTTATCTAAGCCATCAACTATACATTCTACTAGGTAGATTTTGTTATTATCATTGCTTGTTAGGTTCTCATTATTACTATATTATTATCATATTAATAGCACTAGCTATTGCTGCCATTATTGGCTGTGGTTTTTATTATTAACTGTATCATGGGTTCCATTAAGTTCCATACGTATCATCTTATTTAATCATCACCAAAACCCACTTGACAGATGAGAAAGAAGGCTCAGAGACCGAGATGCACAGGTCGACATTTCCAGACTTAGTGTGCTTCCCTTCTCACTGCCAGCCCCCGACCTGGGCTAGTCTCTGCATCCACCTGTTCGTGGAGTCTTCCTCTCACAGAATAGGACCATCGGACCTAACAGAGGTCCATTTGTGGGAACAGGGCCCAAGTCTTTCCAGAAACTTCCCATTGCAATGAGTTCCCATTGCAGAATTCATTGCGGAAACTTCCCATTGCAATGAGTTCCCATTGCAGAATATACAAGAATTCATTAGGAATGGATTTATATCTCCCTACTCCTGGAGCCTGCTGATAACCCACGTTGATCCTGGTCCCTGACTTGCCTTTTGCTTTGGACGAAGTAACACCGTAATCACTGTCACCATTTCCTGACTCCAACCATGCCCTAACATTTCAGCCTGCCTCGGTTCCCTTTCCAGCCTCTGCTTCCTCCTCTCTTTGCTAGCCTGCCTTGATGCTGACAGCTCAGCCCCACGGTGCACACACTTCCATCCTTGGCCTGCTATTCTCAGCCCAACCGCCCCGCCTCCCACCCCTCCAGGCCCTGCGAGGAGGGGTTTTGGGAACTTGGGATGCTTAGTCAGGAGAGGATGCCCAGTGCTGGGGAAGAAGCTCACTGTCTTCTAATCTCCAAGGAGACAGGGGATGTTAATTATTCAGGACAGTCGCAGAGAGAAAAACTAGGAATCATGAGCAGAATTTATAAAGTGGCCGATTTCTGCCTTAGTTCTTATTCTAGGTCACTAAATATACCTCTGCCACAGGCAGCTGTGATGCTGTGGAGAGAAGGCTGGCTGGGGGTCTAGAGTTCTGCATGCTGGGCTTTCGTCTCTTCCACTTTAGAGGTTGGGCTCAACTGTCCCATCTCTCCCTTCTAGCTTGAACAAAGTGTCTTTATGAGCCGGGAGTGGTGGCACATGCCTCTAATCCCAGTAGTTGGGAGGCTGAGATAGGAGGATCACGGGTTCGAGACTAGCCTCAGCAATTTAGCAAGATTCTCAGCAAACTTGCAAGACACCCTGTTTCAAAACCAAACCAAACCAAAAAAGGGCTGGGGATGTAGCTCTAAGGTAGAATGTCCCTGGGCTCAATCTCCAGTACCAGGGGGGAAAAAGTATCTCTATGACTTTGTGAAATGTAAAGTTTGGCTGCAGCTGCCTTTGATCTTTTTTTTTTTTTTTTTTTTTTTTGCAGTACCGGGGATTGAACACAGGGACGTTCTACCTCCGCGCTACGCCCCTGGCCCTATTTTTTATACTTTATTTTGAAACCAGGTCTCACGAAGTTGCAGAGGGCCTCACTAAGGAGAGAGAGACAGAGAGACAGAGAGACAGAGAGAGAGAGAGAGAGAGAGAGATCTGAGGCTGGCCGCGAACCGGGATCCTCCGGTCTCCGCCTCCCAAAGTACTGGGATTACAAACGTGCGCCACCACGCCCGGCTTGCCTTTGATCCTTTTGACTATGAGGAGACCTTGGTAAAGCCTGGTCCCTTTCTGGGCCTTACTCTTCCCATCTGTGCCATGTGAATAGTAAGGCTCTTCACCTCCCAAGATTGCCAATTACAGTCCTCCCTGCTCTGCTCCTGAGGAACAGGCACATCTGTTTTTTGGATCCATTACTTTGCAAACTTTTTTGAATTTTTTTCCCCCTCTTTCAGTTCCTAGGAAATTACTGCGGTTTTTTCTTTGGAGAGAACATTAGCCGGGCCCTGTGCTAAGCAAATGCATTCACCCTCTCTCTATCTGATTTCTCTTTTTCTCATTTGTCAGCAAAGGAGAAACCTCCTAGCTATTAATCAAATTCCTGGCTGTGGATAGCTTTAATTGCCGAAACCATTGCTGGATGAGGAATGCTCAACTTTTCCAAAGAAAGCCGGCTGCCTCACACAGAAGAGAAACAATTAATTACCTGCTTCTCCTGTCCCCAACAGAGATGCAGATGAACGAACAATATTGCTACTGGCACCAAATTCTTCCTTCCCGAGGTGGAGGAAGCGAGTGCAAACTCAGACAACATTCATGAGAGTATCGAAATTGTTCAGCAATCAGGCCCCGGCAAGACCTCAACTTTTGCCTCTGTCTAGAATCTTTAAGATAGATACTGCAAAACCCCACACCTTATTGGGAGAGTGACTGGGATGTGGCTAAAAATCAAATCCACAAGGACAAGATCTAGAATAAGAAAGGTACTGAATTTAGAAAAGAAAGATTTGAAGAGGGAAGAGTGGAAAGGGGTGCGACTTTAAAAAATCAGAACTATCTGAGTGTGGTGGTACACGCCAGTACTTGGGAGACAGAAACAGGAGGATCACAGGTTCCAAGACAGCCTCAGCAACTTAGCAAGTCCCTCAGCAAGTTAGTGAGATTCTGTTTCGAAATAAAAAACAAAAATAAGGGTGGGGGTATAACTTGGAAATAGAATGCCCCTGAGTTCAATTGCCAGTAACAAACACACACACACACACACACACACACACACACACACACACACACACACATCAGAATTAAAGAGATAAAATTTATTTTATATATCGCAACGGACAATGAACTAAAGTAGAATTATGAGTGGAATTTGCAATATCATACAAGAACCATCTGGAACTCTGCACTTATGAAAAGGGATGCTCCTCCAAATGAAGTTAACCTCTTATCTCTGAAGATATTCAAGAACCACTTAGGGTGTTAGAAGAAAATCTTTATACTGGATGGGAGAATTTATTAAAATGATCTTGGATAGCTAACTCTCCCTCCCCTCTAGGGTTTTTGCTTTCTAATACCTTTGGCTTACACCCAAGTTTTCAGTCTGATAGATAATATGGAGGTGGTGGAAGTAAAATTGAGCCTAAGTTTAGAATTTGTTTGAAATAAAGGGCATGTATTGGACAGCTATGGAAGCTAATGTTGAAACGGTTTTTTTTTTAAATATCTCTAGTTGCCACAAGGATATGATTGTTATAATATTCTTTTTGGAACGTGGTGCTAGGAGCTCTGTTGTCTTTCTCCGCATTTCCAATATCTAGCAGATACTGGCACAGGGGAAATGTCAAATTTAAAGTTGCGCATCAGCTATGAGTCCTGGGAGGTGACATTGTACAGTTATAAAGAAATCGAGCCTGAATTAGACTGCCCTGGGTCTGCACCTTAGTTCCTTGTTTTATAGGTGGGTGACCTTGAGCAGGTGGTATAAACTCTCGGTGCCTCTTTTCCTCATGGCACACCACACTCACTCCTGTAGTCTTGGTGAGGTTACAAATGCAACATGCTCGCGACAGGACTTTAAAAAGGATTAGCAGATATTTATTTACTACTTAAAATGTGCCAAGCACTATTCTATGCATTTTGAACCTATTATGTTTTAATCCTCACGCACCAGCTTTGTTGTTGAATATGACACTGAGGAATGCATGGTTAACTGATGTGCCCAAGGTCTCACAGTGAGGAGGTGGTAGCACCAGGATTCTGAGCCAATGCTCTTGATCGCTGTTGACCTCTAATTGATAAGCACTGGTCAGCATCTGTCTCTTACCATAACTCCAACTTTTCTCCCAATAAAGGCTGATTTCAATTCTTCCTTCTCTTTTCTACCTCTGCTATTCATATGCCTGTACAAACTACATCTCTATTGCACAATGAATTCCCAAAGTTGATTTGATATGTTAGGACCTTGTTTCTCTCCTTGGAACTTCTGCTATAGAGCCTTGCATAGCCTTTGCATTCAATACATGTTGTTTCTAATTTGGGTGAGTAAATGACAGGAAGGGTGATTTCATTCATTTAATCGGGCCATGTTACATGGACAGACATCTGTGGATCTGTATCGAGACTCCAATCCTTTAGAGTACTGGATTAGAGCCTTACCATAGCCAGCTTTTCCCTTTTCTTTCTTTATTTCATGTGTTTATTTATCTATTTACTTATTTATTTGCAGGCAGAATGGTAAGTTGAAAGACACAGGACTGTCTGTGAGTTCAGGCCTCAAAACTAGAGGCTGTGTTAACCTAGGTAAGTCACCTAACCTTTCTGACTTTTAGTTTTCCCATCTGTGAGGCAAAGTAAAACCCATTTTTGAGGATTTTTCAATGACATTGGGGAAGTGAATTAATTATCTAGGGAGCCTTCTCTGAGGGTAACTTTTTTATGAGAAATCTTAGAACTTTACTTTGTTCCCTATTTTACAATTTGATATTTTAAAATTTTATGTGCTTTTATTGGTGCATTATAGTCTCATATCACAATGAAAATCAAGTCGACAGTAACATACATGCACACAGCACTTGGTGCACCCCCATCCACCTCCCCTCCCCCCAATACAGAGTACTAAGATTGACGTTGGTATATTCTCATGTGTACACATGATCGATGGTAGTAACTCCATTAATGAACTTCATTCTTCCCTTTCCCCTCCACTCAATCTGAAAATCTACTCAGGAGGAAACATGGTTTACTCTAAGAAGCCACTGCAGTTAGTGATTTTCCTCTTCTTTCCCCTGGTTTGGTTTCCCTTGGTTTTGGTAAGACCAAGACCTCCATCTTTCACAGAAATAGTTAGAATAGTTAGAATGTGGTGGGTCAGGGAGCTGGGGTGGCAAAGCTCTCTGTGTCCGCATCCTTCTTTTCCGTTGCTCGAGCTATTTTTTTCTAACCTTTTTATTCTTTTTTTTTTTGCTTGAAGTGTTTTCAGCCCCCCCCCCACTTCTTTGCTGCTCTTTTCTTCTCTTGCATTTATAAGGCTATCTCTGGCAACTTCAAATGGGAAACTTTGAAGTAAGTGAACTTAAAAGAAGGACCGAAAGCTCAGCCCACTGCCTGGCAGTCCCTTGGGCAGCCTGCTCACAGGAACCGCTCTTGGTGGATGGGGCCCAGCTCCCCAGCCCCCCAGCTCCCCAGCACCCCGCGGGCTGCACGGAGCTGGACCAGCAGCGGGACTGGCCCACAGCTCTCAGGTGTGTGAGGCCCCGCAGGTGTGCGCGGTGCCTATTGTGCAGCTCCCCCACCCCCCCCAAATGACTTCTGAACTGCCTTTCAAGCCACCAGCTGCTTTCAAAGTGGGTCTTTGAAAGGGTGGACTCCCCTGACTCTGCATTGGAGCCCCAAGCTCAGCTTTTCAGGGAAGCCGGGCTGGCGCGCACGTGCCTGCCTCAGTGGCGCTCGCCTGTGCTTCTGCGAGAATAAAAGGAAAAAAAAAACGGTGTGGTGGGCGACCGTGCATACCACACAGCTACATCCCTTTATGGAGGGAGCATTAGACTCCTGGGGTTCTCACTGGTCAGTGGGGATGAATGGGCTGTTTGAACTGATAGTACTGAAAGTTTTTCTTTCAGTATATATATGTATGTATGTATACATACATATATATATATATATATATATATATACATATATATATATTAACAGGGAACTGTTAATTATAGACACTCGTGGGCTCTATGTTCCCAAAAGTCCCAATACATGTCTTTGTGTCTGGCCCAGCCCAGCAAAGAAAGGCTAAATTGTGTTTGAAAGACTTACAAGCATATATATATGTATGTATACATATCCCCACCCCCTGCCCTGCAACACCCACAGAGTTCAGTGATACCAGTTTACTTAGGGACTTAGGATTCCAATTTGCAGGAGGGGAAGAACATACAGATACATACAGAATTAAAAAGGATGGTTCCAACTTTAGTTAAGGTTGGGAAATCCAATTTCTATTAGTCAGAAGAGGGAGGGAGGCACAGCTACATAAGTCTCCCTTTTTGCTTGCTTTCCCCCCAGGCCTTTGGCCCCAGGTTGAATGAGCTTCTCTGCCACCCCACAGGAAAGGAGACAGCTCGATCCAGTGGTGGAGACGCAAGCTCTGCGAGCAAACAGATGGGGGCTACGTTTTCTGCAGGTCACTAGCATTGTGAAGGGGTGACAGTGTAGCCACCCTGCCGTTTCCCTCCACAATTCATCCCCAGAGGGCAGAACTTTGACTTACACATATTTGTTCTTCTGGCTCCTATTTTTTTCTTAATATCTTTGTCAAGGTTTGCTTGACATTAAAAAAAAGAAGAAGAAGGAGCTATAAATGTTTCATGTATGCAACTCCAAGAGTTTGGGCATGGTATACACCCATAAAACTATCACCGCCATGGAGGTCATAAAATGACCCATCACCTCCCAAAGTCTCCTCCTCCCACCGACTTTAAGGGTATTATTGTTATCTGTGGCAAGAACACTTAACATTGGATCTACTTTCTTGACATATTTCAAGTACACGGTACCGTTGGCTAGTGAATCCTATCATTACAGTGGGCCCTTGAGGACCTGATGCCAAGTGAGCTGAGCCTCAGACTCCCATTTGGGTCAGCGATTCCTGGCACCAAGGTCAAGGTCTAACCATCCACAGATCCCCAGTGCTTTCTTTCACACAGGCTATCATATATTTTATCATATATATATATATATATATATATATATATATATATGATATATATTAGTATAATCACCTGAATGTTTTTACCTGTACTTTTTTTTAAACCCAGGTTCTTCTAAGTTGCCCCTGTCACATGGGGAACCTGGAGCTTCTGTTTTAGAAGCATGGTTCTACCTCTAGGGCATGCGAAGCCATTTAGCAGGTGGTACTGGGTTAGAAAGAAAATGTAAGTACTGTACTCTAGGATGATTTGTTTGGAAAGCTCATTACTTACTCAGGATTCCATAGGAAAGTTATCAATGAATCAATTTGAGCCCAGAAAAGCATATTGAAATAAAATTTCCCAGAAAGGGAATGTAGAGTCAATGCAACAGTCCTTAATGGAGGTCTTGTCTTCCCTTTTGTATGGGAAAGTAGGATTTAAGGATCTCTATAAATTCCCATGGCAACACAACCCACAACAAAATACAGGTTTTCTGATTCTATGTGGATGCTCTTTCTACTGCAGGACACATGGCGAACTGTCATCCTCCGTATCCTTCCCCTTTCCTCTTTCTTTCTGGTTAGAACTCTATCTCTTAATTCCTTACCTCCAACTTTTGTGTCCTGAAGTCTTATCAGGCTGTGACAGACGGTCTTGGGCAGACAGCCCACTAACTACCCTGTGAATAGTATGGTTTCCATTCTTATACACAGGCCATGTTGGGTACCAATACCCTATTTCCTAGCAGGAGGGAACTGTTAATTATAGACACTCGTGGGCTCTATGTTCCCAAAAGTCCCAATACATGTCTTTGTGTCTGGCCCAGCCCAGCAAAGAAAGGCTAAATTGTGTTTGAAAGACTTACAAGCAGAACTTTAATTGAGTCATAAAAGCGTGTGCCTTGATCTTCCTGGGACCCGTGGTTCTTCCATCACCTGCATCCTGTTCCTGATGATACGGGTTTGATCAAAGCCTGCAGAGACCTGTGCCAAAGGCATCAGGCAGGATGTTCCAGCTGCCATGCTCCCCATCCTCTTCACCAGGATTGAAAGCTCTGCCTATATGTATTTATCTCTCGGATACATGTGAAGCAGCCCTGATCTCTGCATTCATCTCCGTCTCCTGTAACACAGGTCTGTGTCCTCAGCCTTCAAACACTTCTGGGAGATGTCCTGCTTTTCCCTGCTAGACCTGCCCTCTTCCACTTGCATAATTCTCTCCTACCCATCGCAGACTCCAGTCTTTGCTGTCTGACCCACTGACTTAGCTGGATTTCATTGTTTTGAAGTACACCTCCTGCAGTCAATCACTTGTTCACTTAATTTCTCCTCCATTCGTTTATCCATATATTTCTTCACTCACTCAATCATTCACTGGTCACATGTCAGTCTCTAATTGATTGTGCCAAAGGAGACAAATGTGTAATAAGTTGACTAGAGTCACTGTAGAAATATAAGGCTAGAGGGGGCTGAAACAATGCCAAAAAATCTGCCAAACCCCAAGAAATGCTCATTCAGGGGTTGTGTGAAGGTTAGAGACTGCATAATAACTAAGTCTTCTAAGTTGTAGTGAAAAAAAGTTAGGTTTGGGAGTGAAAGAAAGATCTAAGTTCTAATCTCAGCATTGCTACTCAGCAACAGTATGACTTGGGGCAAGATATACAACTGCTGTGAGCCTACTGTTTTCATTAATTAAAGGGAAGTCCTCATGTCTGCCTTGCACAGTGATCATGGGTAAAAGGGATAATGCATGTAGGTACTTAACCCAGGCCTGGCATACCACTGTGTCTGCATGATTAATATTAAATGCATCTGCTCAGTTGTGAAGGGAAAATGGGTTTGTACCCACTTAAATAACATCCCAGATGAGTTCCCATGTCCTCTAGGGAATTAGATACTTGAATGCTCTTATGGATAAAACCTGAAAGAAAGGTCCTGTTTGGGGAAGCCATCATATAAAAATAAATTGCTGGTGCTTTCTATTTGCCCTTCTTCACATGTGGGGCAGTTGGAAGCCAGTGTCTACGGGGCAGCAGTAATGACATCTATGAACTGAGAAACAGGTGAAAGAGTGTACATGGTGATAGCAAACATGAATAATGATTCACCTCTCTGCTCCCATCATGAGATGCATCCCCTGTTTAAAACATCTGTCCACCCATATACCTTTCTATATGTTTACCATATTTATGTTGGATCTGCTAAACTCTGGATGAGCTACTGGAGTTCCTAGAGAGGTTGTGTTGTCTTTTTACTACCATGGCATTTCTAAGGTAATTTTAAAGAGTTTGTTATGGTTTAGCTATGGAATGTCCCTCCGAAAAGCCCATGTTCTGGCACTGCAGAAATATTCAGAGGTGAAATAATTGAATAAGGGGTCTAACCTCATTGGAGAATAAATCCATTGATGGATTAATAATGTGAATGGACTTACTGGGTGGTAACTGTGGGCAGGTAAGATGTGGCTGGAGAAGGTGGGCCAGTGGGGGCCTGGCCTTGGGGACTACATATGTCCCTGGTCCCTTCCTCTCTTTCTGCTTCCAGATGCCTTGAGCAACTTTCCTCCTCCATGGCCTGCCACTACGCTGTCTCTGCCTTGGAGCCAGTCGACCATGGACTGAACCTCTAGAACCATGAGCCAAAATAAACTTCTCTCCTCTGCATTGTTCTTGTCAAGTATTTTGATCATAGCCATGAGAAGCTAACTAAAAACAGCATTATAATCTTTTAATTTCCTTTTTTCCCCTCAAAGCTGTTATCCTTTGTTCAGCAGATATTCTGCTAATACATCTACTATGTAAATGAGATAAATGTCTGTGCTGGATGAAGTTGAAGCTATGCTCATAGACTTTGTCCATTCTGTCTCCCCAGTCCTGCCCTCTCATCTTACGTAGCCTTGCAGGGATTCTGAAGAACCGCCTTCAGTATGGGAACTAAAGAATTGATGATATCACAAGGCCGGTGACAATGTGCCAGGCAACCCCTCTTCATCAAAAGGGTGAAGTATTTGCCAAGGGCATCAACGTACTCAACACTAAGGATTGGCACACTTATCAGCCACATATACAAGTCAGTTTGATGGAAGGAGAGAGGTACAGTTCAGGGGTAGGAGATGAAGAAGGTCTAGGGGTCGTCAGGGCGTGTGATGTCATACCTCTTATTGAATTGTCAGACAATCTCATGACATTAGAAACTAACATCACCACTCAGCATTCCCATGTTATGGGCCAGAATACTGAGCCATAGAAAAGTGATCTCGACATCTAGCTCAGAATGAAGAGGCTGAAACCTAAATTTAGTTCTATGGACTCTTCTTCCCATATGCATCACAGTGCTCCCCTCCATCCACCACACCCAATTAAGCTGTCTCTCTTCTCCAAGCAGGAGTGGGGTGCATGTCCCCAAGCACTGGTTTCCTTACTCTTCCCTTTCTGCTTATTATCCCCTTATCTCCATCTGTGGTAGACAGATTAGCATGTGTTCCAGGAAGATAAATGGATAAATGCCTCCTCACATCTTCCGACAGAGCTGCCTCATCTTGGGAGAAAAATTTGCCATATACCTCCCAGCCCCAACTAGAGAGTTGGATCCAGAGCCTGTGCCCATCCCTCTCCCCCAGTCTTCAAGGATGAGGCCGAAGAAGGCATAGTCAGCTGTGTCTAAAGGAGGAGCCTTCAGAACTGGGGGCTTTCACATTCTCTGCTTTGTCACCTGCCTTTCAAAGGAGACACGTCTGTACAGAAGGAAGGGAATAATATGGTTTCCTGTAGTTAACAAGAAGGTCACCTAGCCCATCTGATAAGTGTAAACCTGCACTGTGAGGTGTAGGGTTCCTCTCTAGGGCTTAGAAGTCCATGGAGACCCCCCCAAAAAAGCCAATGATGGTGGAGTTGCCCCTTGTCATTTGAGTAGCATTTTACATCTAAAATCTCATTTGATCCTTGTACTAACCTTCTCAGGCAAGAAAGACAATTACTCCTATTTTGCAGAGGAAGAGAGGATCCAAGTGCATGTGTGAACTGAAACCACACAACTAGAAAATGACAGAGCCAAAATTTAAATCCAGAATTTCTGACTCAAATGCAGTGGTATTAACTATATCCATAATTGTTCAATCATATAAGAGTATATATCTCTACAGTAATGGCATACATTTGCCAAGGATGATGTTTTTTATTATTTATTTATTATTTATTTATTGTAGTCTCACATCATAATGTAGTTCAGAATGATAGTGACATACATGCATGTAGCACTTGGTGAGCTTCCCACTTCCCCCCGGCTCCTTCCTCAACCCTTCCCCAAGGATAATGTTTTGAGGTCAAGTTTCTTAAATGTTACCTTAGTGAAACTTTAATAGGACATTCCATGCACCATTTGGAAGAAATTGGAAGGGTTCCTTATTAACAAACACCTCTCTGAAAATTTGTCTTAGTTTAAGACAGGGAAACAGAAAACAGAACCTGGATTTAAAAAAGACCATGGTCATACACAGTAAAAATTTAAGGGAAGCAGTAAGCCAAACTTTAGGGGTACTGGTTTCTCATAAGACCATCTCCTGAGATAAGGAATTTAATGAGTTGGGGGGCAGACTGGGACATAGGAAGGGTACTTGAGATGAGGAAAAGGGTTTAAAGTAGTGAGGAATGGCACACACCAATTTCCAGTGTCATTTCCTCATGACATTTGTGGGAGAGAATTCTGTTAGTGTGTGCCATTCGAGTCCTGTAGGGAAACATGGCCCCCAGCTTCTCTCCTGTCCAGTCCCACATATGCAAATCAGCATGAGATTAGTCTGCAAGTGTGGTCTGAGCATATCATGAGCAGCCCTGCTTCGGCACTCTGAATGGCTCTGCGTTGCCTGCTGGAAAAAGTCAATGCATCTCAGCCAAGCATTTAAGGCACTTAACATCATGGCCCTAATTAGCCTTTCCAACTTTATCTCCTAGAACCACCATTCCTCTTCATGCAAAACTGCTCTGCCTATTTCCCCTGCCCTTCCCCAGCTTCAGCACTTTGCTCACCCAGTCATGCACATCCCCACATCTCCAAATCCTAGCCTACTTGCGTGATTGCCTGCTCCTTTCACACACCTGGGGTGACCGGAGGCTCCCCTGTGGCCTCAGCCCTAACCTATTTGACACATCACAAAGTCAGGAGATACAGATGAGTGGAGGCATTCCACATCTAAGTTATACGCTGTCCTCTTCTGATCTAGCTATCAGTCTCCTTCATTTTCTTGAGAGAAAGACCCTTACTTAGGGCCCCAGATATCATCCCTGGGTTCTAAATTTCTTGCCAATGTTGACATTACCGCAGATCTGAGCCTTGGTGGTCTCAGAGCCTCTTTGCAAGGATTCCTTTTCTGGAATATGCAACTGCTGATTGGTTAGCAATAATCGCTTCCTGGGTTGCCCAAACCTGGCAGCTTTTTGAATAGCCTACTGCTGTTGTCTAATAATTAAGCAGATGCTCCTCCTCGCCACATTGCCTCCCTCTGAGGTTGATTTCTTTATGCTTTCCACCACTTGTTGGCTGCCGACTGACTCTCTGGCTGCAGTGTTCCAGCCTGTTGGATTGGACGTTTAGCTCACTGTTATTATTCGCCCTGTTCAATCACCATTCGCACCTCTGTGACCCAAACACCTGATGTGCACATCTTCCTATATTTCCTTTCTTTTCTCTCTCTCCCTCTCTCTTTTTCTTTCTTTCTTTCTTTTGTTCTCATGGTACCAGCGATTGAACCCAGGGACATTCTATCTCCCAGCTATACCCCCAACCCTTTTTATTTTTTTGTTTTTAAACAGGGTCTAGCTAGGTTGCTGAGAGTCTTGTGACATTGCTGAGGCTGTCTTTGAACCTGCAATCCTCCTATCTCTGTCTCCCAAGTACTGGGATTACAGACCTGAGCCACCACACCCAGCCTGACATGTCCAACTTTACAGGAAGAAAGATTTATCTGCTCACAGTTCTGGACAGCCTCAAAGGTCATCATCATTTTGGGACCAGCAGCAGCAACAGCTGCAATTCCTCAAGGCATCCTGGTGGGGAGCAGTGACAACAAGGGGAAGGGGCAAGGGACATAAATAGACCCAAGGCCACACTCTCAGGAACCCACCTCCAGCCATGCCCTGCCTTTAGAGTGTGAGTTCCTGGGACATTTTACTTTCAAACCATAACAAGCCCAAATAGCATCTCTTCCAAGAAGCCTTCTCTGAGCTCCATGTCAACCTTTTCTCTTTCCCAAAGTGCTTCCTTGGCAATACTGAAACGTAGAGTGGTGAGCTGGTAAATAATGGTGGAGAAAATAAGAGTCCTGCCTGAATGACATTTGTCAATTCCCTTCGTAGGAATATTCCCTCTAGGACTGATTTCAACCTCCTACCCCAATTGCAAGAGAGATGCACAATGGGCTTTCACCAGCAGGCACAATCTGGTTCCAGTACAACCTGGTTTTACATGCCCTAACCTCTTTTCTCGTTCTGTCTCTTACTGTCACCACCACGCTGGGCTTCTCTCACTTTTGCACAAGTCCTCACAGACCTCTGAGAACGTGCAAATGCTGATCCTCTGCCAGTCACATTCTCCTTGCTCATACTCCAAGTCCTTACCCTTTATCTGTCTAAATAATGTCCATTCTTACTATAGGGATACATGCATATCAATGTTTATAATAGCATAATTCAAAATAGCTGAACTATGGAACCGGAGTAGGTGTCTGTCAACATATGAATGGAGTACAACATTATGGTATATACACACGATGGAATTTTACTCAGCCATAAAGAAGAGCAAAGTTATGTCATCTGCAGAAAAATGGATAGAAATAGAGAATATTATGCTAAAGGAGATTGGCCAGTCCTAGAAAGGGAAGGGCCATATATTTTCACTCATTGGTGGGAGCCAGAGAGAAATTGGGGAGCAAAGAGGACTTCAGAGAAATAAGGGAAGATACTAGTAGAAGAGTGGAAGAGTACTTGGAGAGGGAGGTGGGGAGGGGAGAGGGGAGATTTGATGATGGAAACAGTTCAAGTAATCCTATGCTCATATATGAAGTTATCAATACCAACTTTAATATTATGTATGGGGAGGACGGAGTGGGGTGGGACCCGGAAAAAACACACAATAAGTGCTGTTTTTCTATCACTCTGAACCTCACTATGATGTATAATTACAATGCACCCCTAAAAATTTGCTATTGAAAAAATAATAATATTCATTCTTCCGTTTCTGCTTGAATAGTTCTGCCACAGGCTCAATGTCATGTTCACCAGGAAATCATCCCCATTTCTATTAGACTGGGTTAGGTAATCTTGCTGTTTCGACATTCCCTTGCATAACTGACATTTTTATACTATTTTTTTGGTAATGCTGTCTTCCCACTAGACTGTAGGCTCTAAGAGAAACATACCATCTCTATCCCTGAGCTCTGTGACTGGTGTGGAGTACATTATTATTATTATTATTATTATTATTATTGCGGTAGGTACTGGGGATTGAACCCAGCCAGGGGCATTCTACCTATGAGCTCCACCCCCAGCCCTATTTTTTATTCTTTATTTTGAAACAGGGTCTCACAAAGTTGCGGAGGGCCTCACTAAGTAGCTGAGGCTTAATCCTTAATCCTTGCCTGTTGACTATACTGAAATCCTTCCCGGGATGACATGCTTTTGCTTCCTCTGAAAAATTGATTTGCTTTTTCTTTTTAATTACTAGGCATCAAGCAACCAGTTTTCTTTCTCTTTTCACGTTAGCAGACAGGAGGCTCAAAGCTGATTTTACTCTTTGAATGGAATGACTTTTATATGCTAGGCACTGCTTATCTCAGTTTCAGTATTTTTTTTTTACTTTGTTCTGGATCTTCTATGTTGCTTTTATGTGCCATTTTCAGTTTCATTGTAGGTATTTTTGAAAGCTGCCTCAAATTTGCTGGATTAAAAGTAGAATATGGACACCCATAATTTCTTACTGTCGCCTGTTTGTTTCACCATTGAGCAAATGCCCTCACTTTGCCCTAAAGTAGGATCTCACAGCACACCATGAAATAGAAGGAAATAAAGTGAAAGGATTAGGACCCAGGCCTTGGAATCATAGACACCCTCCTTAGAAGTAGTTTAGCAATATGGTTGTTGCAATGTAGTAGTAGGTTGCAAAGTAGTAGGTTGCAATGTGACACCAGGCAAGTTAATTGGCTTTTCTGATTTAAAGTTTTCTTTTTTAAATATGTTTCGTGGATGTGATAATGTGTTCCTTACAAGGTAGCTACAGGAATGAAATGAAAATATGTGTAAAAAGTGTTCAGCAAGTGCTTAGCAAGTGCTGAGTAAATGGCAGGTATCATTGTAAGTAATGCTATTGGAGAAGACACGGAACAGGGTAGAGCCAGAATCAGGGGTTTTAAGCCAGGTGTGGTGGCACACGCTTGTAGTCCCAGTACTTGGGAGGCTGAGGCATGAGGATCGCAGGTTCAAGGCCAGCCTCAGCTACTTAGTGAGGCCCTCCACACTTAGTGAGACCCTGTTTCAAAATAAAGAATAAAAAATGGGTTGGGGGTATAGTTTGGAGGTAGAATGCCTCTGGGTTCAATCCCCAGTACTGTAAACAAAAAAGAGTCAGGGGTTTTACAAAAGTCAGTTTGTTTGCAGCAAGATCTTCTATTTTCTCTCATCCTTCCAAAGGCACCTCTTCCCCCACCCATCTCCAAACATGACAGAGGATACTATTGTGTGTAGTGTCTGATTTGCTAGGAGTGCATCGATAATTCCCCCCAGGGATCCTGCTTGCTTGAAACGCCCCTTGTTTCATTTGCTGAAAGAGAAACTTTAATTCAGCAAACTGAAGAAAATGCAATTTGGTACATTTCATTAATTTATTGCCACCTCAACATGCTCAATTTGTGCAGGGAAGGACCAGGTAATGACTTTGAAAGCAAGCCATAGTATGTTAAGGATTGCAGAAGACCCCTAAGCAGGCTTATCCCTCAGCCAAGTTCATCTGCAACCCTATACCTCTGTTTCTCTGATCAGCGCTGGCACGAGTGGCCTCTGCTTCACCAAGCGCTGTGTGTCTGCTTCTTGGGGACTGTACGAAATGACATGAAATGAACCCATTTTGGAGCTTACCCAAATTAAAATTTTGAGTGATTTTGACAAAATTGCTGTGATCACCTCAGACTTTCTCACCAGTTTGATGTGTTTATTCTCAGCATTATTTATCAAACATAGACTGAGGACCTGCTGTGGATGGGATGCTGCCATTGGAGATGTCTGTGTGATGAGTGTTATGCATTTATCTAATCCAAACACATAGACTCTAAATGCCCTGGCTCCCCATGCAAACATGCCTTTGCTTATAACCGTCTCCTGGCTAGAAATGCCTTCTGTCCTTCTCTAAGACCCAAATTGAAACTTACCATTTTAGTTGATCTAGTTAACAATTAGAAACTGACAACTGATCATTTTTCCATTGGTTCTTTCTTTATTTTTATTTATTTATATATTGCGGTACTGGGAATTGAACCCAGGGGCATTCTACCTCTGAGCTATACCCCCAGTCCAATTTTTTATTCTTTATTTGGAAACAGGAAACAGTTTCTCACTAAGTTTCGGAGGGCCTCATTAAGTAGCAGAGGCTGGCCACGAACCTGGATCCTCCGGCCTCAGCCTCTCAAGTACTGGGATTAAAAATTTGCACCAACACACCTGGCTTTTAGTGATTGTTTACTAAACATTTGCTATGTTGCCTGGCACCGTGATTGATGGTGGGTGGGTCTACAAATTTCCATGAAACAGTTCGGTCACTGGCTTCAAGGAGCATGTGTTCAACTAAGTGAGATACGCAATAAACAAGCAGAAAGAGAAGATAATAGTATTTCCTATTTATGGAATACCCACTATATGTTAGACACATTTTAAGTCCGTGATGTTACTTAGTCCTTGAAAAAGTTTGATAAAGAGATAGAGTCACTGTCTTTTTATATAGAGAAATTGAAATTACAGAGGTTCTGTAATTTGCCCAATGTTTATCCATTGTGATGGAGATGGAATTAGAGACCAGGCTGACCTATCAAAGAATTCACTTCCACAATAGACCTCAGAGTCTTCAAGGCGGAGTCTTGGTTATCTGTGTTTACCTGCAACCTAAAAGCACTTGGTACACAGTAAGTGTTACATAAATGTTTGTCAGTTTGCTTACTTTTTAAAAATAAATGCATATGTAGAAAGAAATGTTGAACTAAACAAGAAGCAGCTTCTGAGGTGGGCCTTTGAATCTCAGGAATCTGCATATTAAGCAGGCATTCCAATGGGATCTGAATCTTCCGGCAAAGATTGTGCATCTCTGACCATCTTGCTCCTTCGAATAGGATTTCAGGGTCTGTGATCAGGGAGTGTCAGGGACCAGCAGCGGTGGCAATCAGTCTGAATCCCGGGGTGGAAGCTGTGTTCACCACGTCTTCTGACCTTTGCTCTGGGTCACTGGTTAGAAGGCTTTCTGGTGTTTGTGGCCAAAGATCAAGGCCTAGGGCAAGGGTGTATATTGTTCTCAAAGAAAGCAAGCAGTAAATGTGGAAGGCGAAGACTTCTGGGTGATTCTGACACCCCAAACCTTTCCTTGGGGAGCAGTGCAGCAGTTGGTGCTGCGGGGTAGGGGGTGGCTTCCTCCTAGGAGCCAGGCTGTCGGCTTCGGGAGACTTTTTCATGTGACATCTGCTCTAGCAGCCAGGAGCTAGGTCACAGGCTTCCTTTTTGTCTTGCTTCTGTGCAGGGTGTTCCGGAAGCAATGAGCAAGAGGAGCAAGGGAGGGAGAATGTTGTATAGACAGAGTTTAAGTGATGTCTTTAGGGCTTTGGAAAATGTAATTCGGTTTGAGCAGTTTGCTGGCAGTTTTGCAACTCATCCCCCTGAATTAGGGGCTGAATGAAGTCATTAGGCCCTAATCAAAAGCAGCTAATCAGGAATCAGTGGGAGCTCTACCAATTATTCGCGGCTGGAACCCAACAAGCTGAAGTACCCAAGGCTGGATGAATAAAAGTAATGAAATTAAGTATCAGTGCTGTGCAGCACTGCACAACCTCAAGAAGGGTTATGGGCTGCTCAGCCCTTGCCGCCTTCTGAGAAGCAGAGACCCAGTGCCAAAACATGGGTGAGTTGAGAAACAGCTTTGGAACTTGCCCTGAGTATTTTCGAAGTCGAGCTGTGTGTAAGCCAGGTTAAGAAGTGGGATCCTATGGAAAAGGAGATAGAGGTTGATCTTGTTAGGTATGAAGTCATGGCAGAAACACCTCTGTTGTCACATTTAAAAATTTATACCCGGATTATTTGTTGGTGCCTCATTCTCTCCACCTAAACTGCATAGACAGAGGTGGTTTCAGATGAGTCTCTGACCCCATACTCAGCACAGTACCGGGTATAAGGTAGCTACTAAGTAAATAATTACAGATTCATTTAATTAATTATGGGCAGAGAAAGGACTTGACTTGATTTCTTTTCTCTAAATTTCTCATACCTTTTCTTTAGCACTTAGGCAGATGCAGGGTCCTTATTCAATCAAAGTAAACGTTGTTATTGGCTAATAGTTACTGGTTTAAAAACTTTCTCATACTTTGAATTACAGCTTTAGGGATCTTATAAAACAGACTGTTGAGTCCAAATTTCTAATTTTGCAGGTGGAGGGACCAAGGGCCAGAGAGTGACAGGAACTTGCGCCAGGTCCCCCTGCAAGTTTGTGGCAGAGGCAAAACTAGAGAGGAGGTCTTGACCCTTGGGTCCATCCTCTCCCTCAGCACACGACCCCTTTCTGTCCTTATTAAGAGACATCCTTCTTCAGTGTCATTTCTTCATCCACTGAGATTTCCAGAGCTATTAGTCTGTCCAGATTGGGACCAATTAAGGGACTGTAAAAGTATTTCCAGAGTCCGTGCCTGTGGCCAGGGTAGTGAGTCTGGCCAGGAGGGAGGCATGGGCCATCTGGGTAGGGGGATTATCTGCACTAGGAGATCGGTGCTTCAAAAAAAGAGGACTCCTCATTTGTTTCTGGAGAAATTTCTGCAGTGATGTTCTTCTGAGCAAAGGCTGGGCTTTGAGATAAAATAGGGGAAGTGTTGGTGAGAGGAGAGATCTATGATCAGAGGTATACGAGTGTCTGTGTGTGTGTGTGTGTGTGTGTGTGTGTGTGTGTGTGTGTTTATGCATGGGTGTGTTTTCTGTGTTCTATATCCTATGTGTGATTTTGTGTTTAAAAAGTAGATGCTTGATTCTATAACAAGTAAACCATAGATTCATGAACTTGCCTCTAGTAGTATGTGTGAAGGATTCCACTTAAACGTAGGCATTTTGTGTGTGTCCCTGAGGTGTCTGTAGCTTCCTGGAAAGTGCTATGAGTGTGAGAATATTGAGGGGGTGTGCAAGTCTACATTTCTCTCTGTATTTTCCTTTTGTTTGTGCATCATTTTCCTAGATTTCTCTTTCCCATATTGGTGGGTCTGAGAGTCTGTGTGTGAATGAGTGTGAGTTGTCAAGATGGGGAAGATGATTAAAACAAGGGTCTGAAAAGAGGTTTTAGAAGGGTTTTAGAAAAGAGGGGTGCCTCAGTGTTCTGGTGAGCATGTATGTGTGTACACCCATGTTGCCATGTGGTTGGTTATCTTCGTGTGTATTTTTGAAGGGTGGGAAGCCAATGTGTCTGTATGCGTTTGTATGTGTGTCTGTGGATGGCATGTTTTGTTGTAGAGTGTACTGTGCATGTCTGAATGTTGAGAGGATAATGTCATTCATCATCCAAGTGGGAGATGTCTGATAATGAGATGGATGAGTGTGTGAGAGTATGTCCGTGAATGGACTTCCATGTGTATTTAATTTGGGGTATGTTATTGGTGTAGGAATTCATAGGAAGAATGTGACAGGAGAGGCCATTAAATTATGTAGGTCTTTTTTAGGTTGTAGGCTTGTAACAGAGACATTAATAGAATTAATAGATAAGACCAGGTCAGTCCCAGAGTGACGTGTTAATTTTTTTTTAACCAGATCAATGAACTGAGAAAAGAGGCCATACGGATCTTGTGGTGATAAAAACCCACATGGTTAAAAAAAAATAAGACGAGCACAGTCAGTAAAGAAAGCAATGTGAACCACATTGTGCTAGAAAGCATCTTTCATGTATCACATCTGCTTTGGTGTGTCCTCTATACGCCTCCTGCCTTGTTCCCCATGAGTCACTCTGGCTTGTGATGGCCAAGATAGCTGAGACCTTTCATCCTCTTACCTCCACAGTTTAGAAAAATAGCTCAGTGTGACCTCCATCAGGAAAGAGACAGAAATAAGCAGGGGAGAGTCGTCTGTTTCATTTCGGGTGAGTCAGAAAAGAAATCCCAGGGGTGCTCTGGGCATTCTCAACAACTTTTCAAAGAGTAGCTCCTGACGCCCTGGTTCATCTACGTGCCCCCTGGAGCTGGGAAAGCCACTTGCTTAGTTCTCTCTGGCTTTGCAGGGCGAAGTGGGGAGAAGACAATGTGGCTTCTTCTACTCTACCACATTGGTGTGGTGACTTCTCTCTCAGTTGTCACTTTTTCCTGCACACTCTATATGCAGCGGAGTATCAACTGATGTTGCTTCTAAATGCCGCAATGGCACTAGCAGTCTTTCTAGTAATATCAGCTGTGTGTACATTAAAGATGGCTGCAAATTCTTCAGCAACCTCCCATTGGGAGATGGGGCCTAATTGCCTGTCTCCTTTTGAATCTGAGCTGGTCTACTTGACTCATTTGACCAAAAGAATGTGTCAGAAGTGATGTCTGCCACCTCTGAGGCTCTCTCCTAAGAAGCTCTGTGGCTTCTGCTCAGGCCTCTTTGCCTTCTGAGGAAGGAGTGACGACTATGGAAAAGCCCAAGCCACATGGAGAGACCTCTCTGGTCAATCTGGGCTCTGTACATTCTCTGCTCAAGACTCTAAACAGTGCCTGACTGACAACTAGCATCCTTACCCTGCATACGTGACATCCCAGTCAGGGACTAGACAAGTGAATGAAGAAGTACCTGTGGCGTTGGGCTCTAGGTGATGCCCCATGGGTCAGAAAAAAACCTCCTAGCTGAGTTCTTCTGATATACAAGTTAAATGGTTTTTGGACAGTGCTAAATTTTGGAGCAGTTTCTTCCCTACCAATAGGTAATTGGAATAGCAATACTAGAGATGGCCATCATCTATTGCACCATTGCTATTTTCCAGAGTATGTTCATAGGGTTATTTCTTTTTTGAATTTCTACCTCTATCTATCATCTATTTATGTCTGTCCATGTATCTATGTCTATATCTATCAAATTGTACATTCACAATAACCTAGATACCCTGGAGCTTATACTGTTGTGCATATAAGGAAACTGATTCAGGTCACTGTCTGGTAGAGATGCACTCTGATTACGACTTTCTCTTAACTGTCCCATTTCCTCCTAGCTCTGTGCCTTGTTCATGATATTTGGGAACACGCCCCTTGTTTTCCTTGAAATGGCCTTCCTTCCCACTTATCTCATTCCAGCCCAACTTTCCTTCTGTTCCTTCATGGCCTAGCTCTAGAACTGTGACAGTTTCATCCCGATTCCATGTAGATGTCCCTCAGCAAGTACCACACTGCCTTCTAGTAGCTACATAAAAACAAGCAAGTTATTCAGCCTCCCTGAGGCGCAACTTTCTCATCCGTAAAAATCAGTTAAAATGACTTCCTTACAGGTGTGTTGTGAAGATTCGGTGGGGTGACAGATACTAAAGTATGTGGAAAGCCATGGTACATACACTAGCCAATACCAAAGCTGAGCACCGGGCTGAAAGATGGGCTCCACTGTCAATTACCTTTCTCTGTGTATGTCTCTGGGGTGCGGGATTGCCTAAGGCACCATTCCTGACTTCCAGGGGCTCATTGTGCAGTGGGACAGAGAACAAGTGACAGAACCAATATGTTAATGAGCTTCATGGCAGGTAGAGGGGAGCACAGAGTCTTTGAGTCTTAGAAAAGGGTCCTTAATTCCTTTGAGAAGGGAATGCCATGGGAGACTGCCAGGAGATGAAAGGAGCCCCATTGAGAATGAGAAGGTGTTTGTGAGCCAAAGAGAAAGGAAAACTAGGCATTTCAGGCAAGAAAGAACTTGAGCAAAGAGGTTCAGGGGCCCAGGAGTAGGTTACAGGAGATGCGAGTCTGGAGAAGAGAGACATGAGAGGCATTTAGAGAGAACTTTGAATGCAAGCTAAAGACGCTCCAAAGGTCACTGGGATGCTATTCAAGGGTTGAAAGCAGGTAGTACAGATGGTTTGCATTTTAGAACAATGACTTTGAGACTCTTTGGGAAGGGACAGGACTGAAGGCAGAGAGGCCATGGAGGATTTCTCAGTTTTCTAAAATAGGGTGATGGTAGTGTGATCCAGGGGCATGGCCGTGAGCTCAGGAGTGATGTCACAGCAAAAGCAAGAAGGATACTTGGTGACTGATTGGCTAAGATGGATAAAGATGGGGAGGGAATCTGAATCAGTCCCCGGGTTTTTGTCTTGGTGACAGTTCATGTTGGTACTTCACAATAAAAAACTAAGAGGATGCAGAAGAAAGAAGTCTACTTCCCCTCTGGAGACAAGAGAGAACAAGGGTTCTGTGGCCCTAGGTGTGAGATCTCAGGACCACAGAAGCCCATTCCAGGCTCATGAACACCAGTGATGGGAACTGAACTCTAATTGTGCAGAACCCACCCTGGCATAATAAGTGTGGTTTTTAACATAAAGCACTGCTAGAGTGAAGTTGTCAGAAAAGCAGGGGGCGGAGGCGGTAATCTGTGAGACTTCTGAAAGAGAAGATTGAAGCCATTTTATGTGGCTGGCAATGAGTCATTTGTCAGCAATGGCAAGGAGCTGTCAGCTGCAGGGGAGAGGTGACGGGGCACCCTGGGGGGAGGGCTGGTGAAGGTGTCAACCTCCAGTCACAGAGGCCATGTGTGGGGTGAGAAGTGTCATTCATGTCACATCACTGTTCTGACCTGGGTGAGAGGGAAACCAGGGTCACAGCAGAGCTTTAGCCTTGTAACCAAGGAACCTTGGGACCTGCTCTGTCAGGAGGGAACTGATGTACTCAGCAATCTCAAAAGCTCAGAGCTCCAATTCCCCAGGGGATTTGTACTTTGAAAGAACAGTAGGAAGGCAATACTTAGGAAAAAGCAAGTAAGAGGTAAGCCTGGATTAATGACACCCGAAAAGAGATTGCTGAGCTAGGACCTGCCTCTGGTCACTGAACAGCAGCATTTAGGTGAATGCCCCTTTCTCTACCCAGTTGCCAGGTTAGGAGGGAGTCTCTCTGGGTCCAATGCTTGGAAGCAATTTCAGGCAGTGACCGCCTGCTACAGAAGCTGGGATCCCTCCTGTTTAAGCCACTGCTTTCCCTATACCCCTCAGTCCACATCGCTTTTCAAAGTGTAGCTGCTGACAGCCTCAGCAAGTAGTGAGACTCTTATCAACCTAGCAAGTTTATATTTCAAAAAAAATAAAATAAAACAGGGCTGGGGGCATAGCTCAGAGGTAGAATGCCTCTGGGTTCAATCCCCTACACCACACACACACACACACACACACACACACACACACACACACAAATAAATAATGATGGTGATCAACCTGTACCACATAGATTGTTGGTTGAAATAAGCTATCATATGTACTATTAAAATGTTCTATTTAGCAAATAATATAGCACTAAAAGATTGTGAGATATATAATGATATGACTTGCTTAACAGTAGAAATGACTTCTCTCTACTTTAGAAATATCCATATGTATAAAATTATAGGGTGTGGTAATTAGAATTGTTTCTTATGTATCCTACAAGGATTTTACTAAGAAAATATTTTGATACAGTAGATAGGTTTTTCTACTTACATGTGAAAAAAATAAATGCATGCATACCTACATATGTACATATATACAGACATATGTATAGATGTAAGTAAAGATGTATGTGTATGAAATGCTAAACTTCTAGTTCTACTTACCTCACCACCTTGAGTTCAGATGTATTACATTTTATTCTATGAAATAGGAACTACTACAATGAACATTATTGGTTTTCATACATATTAGATTATGGTACTTGCCTCACTCTCATTAAATAAGTATTCAGTAAAATTTTGAAGGAATGACTTTTGATAAATCAAGCTGGGAACTATTGGGGAATTGAAGTGATTTTTTTTTTCTTGGTGGTAAGGCATCACAATCCCTGAGCAATTTACCAGTTTGATTTAATTTAGAGTCACTTCTACACTTTCCTGTAGATCTACCCTAAATCTCTAGCTGAACAATGTTAGAAATTGATGAAATGTTCCACCTTGTGTCACACATACACACAAAGTTCAATTTCAACACTGATACGCTCATCTGGCTCATCTGTGAGCTTGGTTCTACTTAGGGAAAATCAAATATTTTTTTTTTCCTTTTGAGTCAGACAGGTGCTTCTGACAATAAGAAATGAGGAGAAGATCTAGTGCACTGAGCACCTAGTATTTACCAGGTGCTCTTTGTAGGTTGTGATGAGCCTACACCATCCTGGGGTGGTAGATATCATTATTCTTTCCAGACAGATTAAGCAAAGAGCAGAAAATAAGAAAGTAAGAAAAGGTGTGGTAGTAAATTATATGTTTGAGGTCATATACCTATAGCAAATGAAAAGAATGGAATGGATTAAGACCAAAAAAAAAAACCCTAAAAAACATATTGTATGTGTGAACAAGGTCAGGGCTCATGGTAGAACCAACTATGGTGACCTCATGTCAGTGATGAAAATTATAACCAAAAAACACAACTCAGGAATAGTCTTTCAATAATGTGTAGTTCCAAGGAACTATGTGGTATCTCTTTCTCTACTAAATTTCAAGATCAGGATTTCATACCACTTTTATGAATCTTTCCCCGAGACATCTTTCATCCCTATCTCCCCATGTCCTCCATTTGGTTTTATTCAATTTTGAGAATGAATCTCAGTCCCCTTATCCATGAATCTTCTCTGATTCTACCTCTGGAAGTAACTTTCTTCGTTCATTTGTTCTAGAATTCTGTGCCTTTCATCTAACATTTAATAATTTGCAAATTGACTTATATCTGTTTATTATCCAGGGATATTAGGGTTGATGAAAAAAAGAATCCGAGATTTTAGCTTAAATAAGACATTAGTTTGTTCAATCTCTGATTTCTTGATTTCCTTCTCAAGATGTGTGTGTATTGTGTGTGTTTGTGTGTGTGTGTGTGTGTGTGTGTGTGTGTGTGTGTGACAGAGAGAGAGAGATAGGATTTAATTGATATTTCTATCCAATTATCTCTGAAATTCAATTTCTTCTTCTGTTAAGTGGGGATAAAATTACTTACATGCCTCCCTCATGGAACTAATGTGATAACATGAGACAATGAGATGATAATATGGGGGTTTCAAAAGCCCCAGATTTGAAAATAATAAATGCATAATTGTTAGAATTACTATTACTCTTAGGGGGAAAATGTAACAAAAATCCATGAATCCATGAGCCACTTGGAAAAGATACAAACAAATATGAAAACTCCCATTTAAGTTAAAACTTTTAGAAAACTTCCCACAATGACATATGCTTTTTTGGTCTTGCTTACTCCTCAATTCCTGGTAAAGTCCAATTTATCTGTATAATATTTTAGAATCAGTAAAGATTTTAATACGTGTTAGCCTATTTTAATAGGTTTTCTAGGCAGCAAAGATTAAAAACAAAGTTACCAGTGGGGGATAAGAAAAGGCAGTTTAAACTATTCAAAAAATGACATTATTCAAGAGTTAGTAAAATGTTTGGCCATGTTCAAATTGCTTGCCAAGGATCCACAAATCATTCTTATTTATAAGAATGATTCAGCTCTTCATATCTCAGTAAATTTGCATGTACTAAAATGGAATTTGAAAAATGAACACAGTCTAAACCCTTCTTTTCCCAATGCAGGGAACGCAAGGACATCTGTAACATTAGGAAGTTGGGCTAGATGAGGAATAGAAAGAATAAAGTGAGTCGGTCCAACGTTGTCCGACTCCTTGCCCATGGCAGACATCACTAATGGATTATAGCACTTTCCTGCTGAGATAAGAAGTAGCCTGAGAATCTTTCTCTCCTCACTGCTCCCAGCGGATACTGTCAATCAAGTGAAGATTTATCATTGTAGGCACTCTGAGATTTCGTCTTTTAACTCTAACATTTTTAGAATATATAAATGCCATGAATTTGCCTAACTCCTAAAACTCATTTTGTTTGAAATAAAACAAAAACAAAAACAAACAACAATCTTTCTCCATTTTCTGGAAGGTGGTAACACATTTCAGCATTCAAGCTGGTATTTCTCACTCAGTTGTCTGTCTTCTCTGTTCCCCATTCAGTGAATGGTACCGGTGTCTCTCAGTAGGAGATGCCAAGTAAATGAAGCTGCCCAGCAGGAAACCCTGTTTGGCAATTCTAACAAGGCTTGAAGAATTGGTTTTCTCATTAGAAACAACAAAAGCTTCCTATATGGTGAAT
This sequence comes from Glis glis, assembly GCA_004027185.1. Classification (NCBI taxonomy): domain Eukaryota; kingdom Metazoa; phylum Chordata; class Mammalia; order Rodentia; family Gliridae; genus Glis; species Glis glis. The sequence goes on along the minus strand of PVJS01003880.1, from coordinate 44,241 downwards.
TCACAAGTTCTGGGCACTGATTAGATGGGTGTTGTACCTGAACAAAATATTGAAACTTCAGGAATACAAATGGAAAACAAATACTTGGTAATGATGGCATAAAGCGTTTCCCTGGACTAGGGGAGATAAAAAATTCCATTTCCTTGAAATGTCTTGTCTAGGTTGGTAGCCTTTAACCCTAGAAGCCAAGGACTTTTACCTCCTGGGTGGAGATTACCACTGGATGAGGCCTTCCACGTGTCTGTCTCCTTCACCATGTGTCCCCTCGCTTAAATCACAATGGTGATTCCTAACTTTTACTCCACCTTCCTACATGTCAGACTGTTGTAAGCATTGTACGCGAATCAACTCATTCAATGCTCACAAATTCTCTAGAATAGGTACCACTAGCATCCTTTAAGAAGTGAAGAAATAGAGACAGAGGTGAAGTACTTGCTTAAGAGTCACACCACAGCAAGTGGACACAGCTTGTATGTGAATCCATGAAGTCTAGCTGCAGGACCTGAGCTCAGAGCACTGCATTCCCCTCTCCTCCCCTTTCCTCTTCCCCTCTCTCCTTCCTCCTCATCCTCTTTGTTCCTGCACTCCCTCTCCCTGACTCTCTCTCTCCTACCACCTCTTTCTTTCCCTTCCTCTTCCTCTCTCTCTCCCTCCTCTCCTTTCTGCCTCTCTGCCTCGCCTTGCTATCTCACAGTATTCCTGGGATCGCTTTTCAGCTCTTAATAGAATTCTGTTCTTTAAGTACCGTTTTAAAAAATTGCGATCCTTCGTTTATTTTAATTCCATTTCAGCATTTGACATTTTGGCAGTAAATTGTTCTTATGTTCATTCCTGCCACGCACACACCCCAGCCCCCATTTTGCCATAATTAGATTTATGCTTTTCCTCTGCTTGTCTGCCTTCTTTGTGTATGTGTGTGTGCATTTATGTATGTGTGTGTATGTCACACACATACAAATAAAATGTATACATATATAGGTCACACACATTCATCGCTAGCTCACACTTTGGGGGTTTGGGGGTTGCTGGTTTCTGTTTCTCAATCATAAACAATGTTTCCATTCTACCATCGTCCTCCAGAGAAGACCAATAAAATTTGACTCATGAAGAGATAGAGAGAGGGAAAAAAAATCCAGGAGGCGAAAGTAATATGGGGAGAAAATGAAAGAGATTTAGTGCAGCTATCAGCCGACCGTTGTGCTGTCTTTAAGAGTCTGTTGAAACAACATAATAAAAGGTAATAAAGGCTGGATTTATAGCCTACCTGGTGGAAATGGCTTCCTGTTTGTATCTTGCCCACTTGCAGCCCTCTGCATGCCTTGGAAGGGGAGGGAGATCTTTCCCCTAGGTTTCCCCCACCCCTTGGACTTTAGAGACATCAGAGAACAACCAGGTCAGGTTGAGAGGTGACATAAACATCCTTGTGGCTCCTTCTCTTACCTTCTTTGTCCTGGGATTTAATGACCCAGTGTTTTTCTTTTGAAAGCTGTATTTGAATCGGTTTTGCCTAGGACATCCCTCACTGATCACTAAAATAGCCAAAGGAAACCTTAAACCTTGAAAATTGTCATGCCAATCCCCAGAGGACGAAGAATGTCACCTGCAAGTTCAAATAAATCTCCAGAACCTTCTACATCAGAACTGGTCAGTTTCTCCAAAGGAAGATGGTGCACATGACTCAGGTAGCATGGGGAAATCGAACATCAGGAGGGCCAGAGAGAGGAGCTGTGTTTTCTCGTAGAAGGGTCTGGATTATATCTGAAAGGACGCTGGGGACAGAAGTTAGTCTCCTGAATTTGTGGTGCCCCCTAACATGTGGTGAGTGAGCAGGAGATTGAAGCTCCTCATTCCTTCCTCCATCAGACATGGATTCAGCATCCTTCTTCTGTCGGGCCATGTGCTAGTGACAGAGCGATATACGTGAATCAGATCACGTCTCCATTCTGAGGAGTCTGGGACACACCCCATCACATCTGAGATGATAGATGCAGTGATCGAGTCCGGGATGTTGGGTATGTGTGCAGGGTTCAAAAGTCGCCACATGGAGGAAGAGGTCAAGCTAACCGGGAAAACTTCAGAGTCCAAGTGGCCCTGGATCTAGTGTCAAGTATTCACTTGGGTGGAAAAATAAATTAACCAATTAAAGGAAAATAGAGGCCGGGCGTGGTGGCGCACGCTTGTAATCCCAGTACTTGGGAGGCGAAGACTGGAGGATCCGGGTTTGGGGCCAGCCTCAGCTACTTAGTGAGGCCCTCCACAACTCCGTGAGACCCTGTTTCAAAATAAAGAATAAAAATAGGGCCGGGGGTGGAGCTCGGAGGTAGAATGCCCCTGGGTTCAATCCCCAGTACCGCAAAAAAAAAAAAAAAAATTAGAGGAAAAAGGAATTCGAAGGTACATGTTTCAGGAGGGCAAGTCTCTTTCCCTCTTTGGACCTCAGTTTGTTAATCTATGTGATTCAGACTGTCTCTAAGTTCTCCTCCATCTTAGACATTCTAGATTAGATTAATGAAGGTAAAAAATATAAACATTCATTTCAGGTTTGGGTTTTAGTAGCAGGTCTGAAACTCTCCTCCTGTCTCCCTAGAAAATGAAGCCCATTTTCTTCCTACTGAGGGTTTTCCCACTGCTTGACTTTAGACTTGGTCTAGCCAAATAGCTGTTGGGGAGCAGGGTGGGAGAGCTCAGATTTATTTGCAAGATAGAAGTTACAGTGGTCACTCCCTGTCCCCCAACCCTGAGCAGTGGTTGAGACAAGAGGAAATAAATTCTGGAGGGGGAAGCGGAAATGGAGCCACTGTGGGAAGCCAGGAGCAAGGGTGCCAGCAGCTAAGTGCTGAGCCCTGGAAGAGAGACCTCATTATTAGCGTATGAGTCATGATAATAGGCTGAATAAATCCCCGTAAAGTCAGGGCTAATGGTGTCTGCCGGATCCTGTGTCACATCATGACACAGAGGAGCATCCCTGTCATGGCTGTGCTAATTGTGAGACCCAGTCAGAGAGGCTGGGGGCTGGGGAGCATGACATGAAGGATTAGTTGAGGTGGGCAGGTGCCAGTTTCTTGGGGGACCCTGGCTCTGCGTCCAGCTCGCCGGAGCTCCTTCTGGGAGGGCTGGCCGAGGCGAGGAGGGCCTAGAAGAGGGGCAAATGCTCTCACAGAGGGGTCCACAGCTTGGATTTGGGGCCTGCCAATGACCTCTGAACCCTGATGTTACTGTGGGGATCCTGGATCTGTCTACCAGAGATTTCTTCCTTTCTTTTTTCCCCTCTCATTCTCCTAATTGTCTTCTACTTTTTCAATTTTTCCCCAAATTTCCTTTTCTTCCTGTTTTCTCTTTCCCTTTCTTTTTTTTCCTTCCTGCCTCCTGGTATCACTATTTCTACCCCATCTCTTCTTACACCTCTTATCTGTTTCCCTCCCCCTTCACACACCTTCTCAGCTCTCTTCTTTCTTCCTTTCTCTTCTCCCTCTTTTCTTTACCTCCTTCATGACTACCCTATATCTTCCTACTTTCTATTCTTCCTTTTTTTAAAATTTCTTTAAAAATGTTTCTCTTTTAGCCGGGCGTGGTGGCGCACACTTGTAATCCCAGTACTTTGGTAGGCAGAGACCGGAGGATCCGGGTTCGCGGCCAGCCTCAGCTCTCTCTCTCTCTCTCTCTCTCTCTCTCTCTCTCTCTCTCTTCCTAGTGAGGCCCTCCACAACCTCGTGAGACCCAGTTTCAAAATAAAGTATAAAAAATAGGACCGGGGGCGTAGTGCAGAGGTAGAACGCCCCTGCGTTCAATCCCCGGTACTGCAAAAAAAAAATGTTTCTCTTTGTTCTATCTTCTAGACTTTTTTCTTTTCTTCTTCATGTTCGTTCCCCTTTTTCTCTGTTTTGTCCTTTTCCTCCCCTTATCCATGCTTGGCTCAAGCAACCTGGGGTTTTCCCAACTAGATTACTGAACCCCCTTTCTCAACACTTGCAAAGTACCTCCATGACTGGATCCTCACAACAGACTTCTGTTGAAAACATTGGTTTTCCCCAAAAAGGAAGTTAAAGGCTCAAAAAGCTAAGTGACAGGCCAATGTCACACAACTATTAAAAATAGAAGTTGCATCTCAGTCTGTCTGAAGTCAAGTTTCCCACATAGAATTTGAAATTGTATGAGTGTCCAGCACACCAACCCTGGTTCATAGACCATGTGACAAGGTGAGTTGTACCCTTCCAAGACTAAGGGGAAAGTTATAGCAGCAAGCTTGTCAGTCGCCATTTCCTGTCCCTAGGAACTAATCTATTCAGCGTGGAGTGACCACCATATGCAAACATTATTCTTGGTGCTGACGATGCAGAATGAAATGACTCCCACATGAAATATCATTCTCTTGGGGCGATAGTCAATAAACACATAACCAAGTACGTGTTGGTATATTCTTGGGCTATGACATTATGATGCAGGTGTCAGTGTCTATGGGAATGTGCTAGGTAAGGGGTGGGATTGATGAGAGAGGACATGGGAAGCTGTTAGTCCTTTTGTGCTCACAAAATCTGTTTTTCTATTGCTATATCTTTTTTCCCCATTTCTAAAAATATATGTGCTAAAATCATACCTTTTCTACACACTAATAACAACTAGTTTCAAACATGCAAGGGAAAAAAAACCTATTTTATCCAAAATGGTATCACACAGAGTACTAATATTGTAGTTTCACTGGGTGTTCATAAAATCTCCTTGGAGATTTCTTCCTTTGTGATTTCAAATTGAACCTGACTTTTGCATGACTTCTTTTATACGGGGTATACCATTGGCCAAGGAAATCTCCTGAGGTTCTCATTGCAATTGTTCTCTGAGTTGATTTTGCTTGTCCAGGGGCTCTGGGGACCACGGCTGCAGGACAGTGGCTCTAGCTGCCATCACTTCCTGTCTCATCTGGAGGATGTAGGTCTTTCTGGGCCCTCGCTAAGTGAGATTTCTTTCTCTTTCTTCTTCTATTCATTCCTGTCCTCTCTGTCTGCCAGTGGCTGGGCTGTGCCATGTGTAATGAGCAGCAGTCACTAGAGGATCTTGCCCACTGGCAAACAATGGCCACTTTTAGTTGCAAGAACTTTCTCAATGCTTTGGGCTTCTGTTCACTGTTAAGGAGGACTATTATCCATGTCCCTTTGTTTGGAAAAGAAAATGGCCAGAGACAGTAAATGCAGTGCACGATGGCTGTCCTCAGACTTTAGTCACACTTCCCTCAGTACCCAGAATACCCTTTGCTACCATATGCAAATATCTCCCCTCCTTCAAAGCCGGCTCCAGATGGTACCTCCTGCCTGGAGCCTTCCTTGATAGCATAATGATATTCCCATCTTCTGAAGTCTCATAGTGAAATTTACTGGAGCCAGAGTGGCATGGACTCAGAATATGCTTCCAGCACATGCCAGCGGTTAAGACTTAAGCCTTCAGTGTTTGTACAGTGACATCTCCTAGGCCACAGCTGCTTCTGCAGGATGCCCTTGCAACTTCCTGTTATGAACTGGAGTCTCATGTCTAAGTTACCCCATGCTTGCTTTATAGACACCTTCTCCAATAGAATAGAGCGACGGTGGGATCGCATGGCTTCTGATGCTGTGTCAGAAGAACTCAGCTGCTACCAAAAGCCCGAGCCCCAAGCTTGGCCAGTTCTCTCTCCTAGGAATGATTCCCCTGAAGTTTAAAAGGAGATGGCTTAGATCGAACAGGAAAACACTGTGGTCAACTGGGGAAGACCTGGCAATTATTTTCAAATTTTTGAAGAACTATTATGATTAGAAAGAGTGGATCTTCTGAACAAATCCCACCAGAGCCCTGGATGGAGCTGATAGGCACAAGACGATGAAGAAACATCCAAAGAGTTGGATTGTTCATGGCTGGAAGAAACACCTGTGAGCTAACAAATGTCCTAGTGTTTATGTGGGAAGCTGAATTTCATCTTGCAGTCCTGCTATAGCGGGCATGCATGCATTGGGTAGGCAGTTTCTGTCATCTCTATTTCTTCCCCTTCCTTCCTTCCTTCCTTCCTTCCTTCCTTCCTTCCTTTCTTTCTTCCTTCCTTCCTTCCTTCTCTTTCTTTCACTTCTTTTTTTTTACAGTACTAGAGATTGAACCCAGGGTCTCTACCACTGAGCTATATCCCCAGCCCTTTCTGAGGGTCTCCCTAAGTTGCCCAGGAGGGCCTCAAACATGCAATCCTCCTGCCTCAGCCTCCTGAATTGCTGGGATTACAGGCGTTCATCACCATGCTTGGCCCTTTCCTCTATATTCTTCTTTTTATTTATTTTATTATTATATTATATTATATTATATTATATTATATTATATTATATTATGGTACTGGGGATTGAACTCATGGGCATTCTACCTCTGACCTACACCTCAGCCCTTTTTATTTATTTATTTTATTTTGAAGCAGGATCTTACTAGGTTGCTGAGAATCTCGCTAAATTGCTTAGGTTGGTTTTGAGCCTGCAATCTTCCTATCTTAGCCTCCCAAGTACTGGGATTACAGGCATGCATCACCATGCCTGGCTGTCTATATTCTTAATTCTATCACTGGATGACCTCTTTCTGCTTCAAAGTTCTTCAAATTTGCAACAGGTCTTTCAACTCTGTGGTCTTTTCTGTAATTGCTAGGTCTGTGGGTTTGAGTGGTCTGGATGGGAAGCTAGCAAGTACAGCAGCCTGGAGTGGGGACCACCTGGGTATAGCCCAGCTGGCTTATTACAGTGGTGCAGAGGAGAGGAGTAGGACTCGGGCAGTGGGAGAGCAGTATTGATCAGGGGCTGAATTTTAAGTGCACTTCCAGCGATGATTACAGAGCCTTGTTAATGGCATGAAGGAGCTCAGCGGCAGAACACTAAATGTAGAGAACAGGAAAAAAAAAAACTCTAGAAAGTGTTATTACAGAAACCCTGAGTCAGGAAGGCTTTAGAAGCCAAAGTGTAGGTTTGCAATTCTTCACAGGAGCATCTACATTTATTGGGTGAAAGACAGATTACCCCATCTTTACAAATAACCTCCAAAACTTTTCGAATTAATACCTCCAAAGTTAAATTCTCACTCCTATGAAGTCTATTTCTCTCTTCAGGATAGTAGGTCAGCTTTCCAGGCACCTTGGTTTTGTAGCTCTCCCCTTTGAAGAAGAGGCTCCAACAGGGCAAGAAGGGTACATGCGACTTTGACAGCGGAAGGGGGCGCTGGAGACCTGGTACTAGAGATGAGAAGCTTTATGTCCCCAGAGGTCTCCTGTGACAGCTCACTGCACAGAATTAGTAGCATGGCCCTTCTGAACTACAAGGGCCAGGAAAGCCAGTCCTTCTCTGTGCCCAACAGGAGAGAAAGTCCAGATATACGAGAACATTAATAGCTCTACTATAGGAGAAAGAGAATGATAAAAGAAAGAAACCCACAGAGTGTGAGGGGCTAGGACAAAAGGAAGGGAGGTAATGCCCCTGAGTGTCTTCCTCTCTGAAAGGAAGATGACCACACCTGCTGCACTAGGAATATTATGAAACTGTAAGAGAAGCTGGGCGTGGTGGCGCACACCTGTCATCCCAGTACTTGGCAGGTTGAGACAGGAGGATCACCGGTTCCAGGGCCAGCTTCTGCAACTTAGTGAGACCCTATTTCAAAACAAAAAATAAAAATAAAAAAGAGAAAAGGGATAGGGGTATGACTCAGAGGTAGAATGCCCCTGGGTTCAATCCCCCAGTGACTACACACACAAAAAGAATAAATCCATGAGAAAAATGTACATGATGACTTTGACATTTTCAAAAACAAATACTATAATTGCTCTGTCTTTCTATGAAAGTATAAAATGCTGGGATTCAAGTAGTATACAAGCAGAGTATAGCTTTGTCTTTGGTACAAGAGTTCCGGCTAAAGTAGCAGATCCTAAATAAGGCTGACTCTCAGCATCAGCTGGGAAGCCCCCTATATGTGCATCCCGATTCAGAAGGATCAGAGTGGGTATTTGCTCCCTTCCAGTCTGGGGGTGGGGGAGGGGTGCAGGAGCTTTTGAGATGAGTCTCAAGGAACATCCCAGATACAAGATCGGCAGCACGGCTGGAAATTTTCAAAATGCACAAGTCAATTGCAAGAAATATGATGCTGTTTTTGGGAAACTGCAGGCTAAAAATAGCCACAGTTTTCCTGGATGTGGTATTATTTTGATGTTGGTCTCTGTGACCTATCTGTTTTTGCCATCTCTGCTCGGTTCCAGTGGTTTTTAACTCCTTTCATCTTTCATATCTGCAGCATTCAGAGCTGTATCGGAAACATTCATGCTTTCTTTCACTGTTGTATTAATTCATATCTCACTGATTTACTTGTTCGTTTATTCTCCCTTTTATCCTTTCCTTTCTCTCCGTGAAGTCATCCGGTTTATATTTAGCACACTCTTTTCCTCTGGGCACAGTGTTAGGCACCGAGAATGCTAAGGGGAAAACAGTAACAGTGACAACAAAATGTCCCAGGTGGTGAAGAACACAGAAAAGCAAATGCGTAATTACAAAAGTTACTGCAGAGTGAAGTGGGTGAACAAAACTGGGCGTCTGCACGGATATGAGAGTAGGTAGTTAAAAGAGGACTTCTTGGAGGAGGTGGCAATCACACTAATTCCTGTGGGAGTTGTTCAAGTGGGGAAGGTGAGAAAAGCAGGGTAGGTAAAAGAAAAGAGGTAAAAGAAGGTGTGGCGGGCTTGCAGACCTGCAGATATTCTAGGAAGCTCTTGCTGAATGTGTGCATGGTGTTGTCCATTGACTCATGGCCTCACAAGTTAATCATAAGCATTATATGATAATTTAGCGTCTAACAAGAATGCCGGACACAGCATAAGCACTAAGAAAACCATTCTCATATTTTTTTTTTTTTTTTTTTTTGCTGCTGCAGTTTTCACCATGCCAGGCCCCTAGTACCGCACAGAAAGTAGCAGTTCAATAAAGTCACCTTGGATGTACGTCAATATCTTGCCACCAACTCCAGTTTTAGCTTCTTTTTCTACTTGCAAAGACTCTGAGGACCAGAAACAGGGCAGCCTCTTCTGGAAGTCTCCCTCTCCTTCTCTACTTGGAGGAAATAGCTTGTGGTGTCTCTTCTGCATTTCTGTTTTTCTGCCTCTGGGGAATCTCATGTAAATCCTGCAATTAGAGTCTCCCACCCTCTCCACTAGAGCTGCATCTGCCTCCCTAGATGTGCGCCCATTTGATTGTGAAGAGATAATCACAGGGGCTGCTGTAGCAACCTACAGCTTGGAGAAGACAGAAATTCTGAATAAATTTATGGTTTCAAGAGCAGGAATCCCCATCTCACATCGTATCCCTGCTTCCTGTCTGCCTGCACGTTGGGGCTTCAGGCAAAAAATAAATAAATAAAATATTTTTCTTTCTTAAAGAACATATAAATTAGGTAAGCAGTAGAAATATGCCCTTTTTGACAGATGAAGATTGTAAGGCTCAGAGAGATGAAGCATTTGACTGAGGTCATGATGTTGACCAACTGTACTGTCTAGCATAAGTGTTGAATTCTATTACTGTCTGGTTTTATGATTTCCATAGGGGAAAGCAAGAGAGAGAGAGAGAGAGAGAGAGAGAGAGAGAGAGAGAAAAGCAAAGGATTTTTCTCTTGGAATTATTTTCTTTGAGTTTTCACTGGTGTATGTACACATCTATATTATTGATTAAAATTATATATTCAAATTAACTTTAAAAATATTAGGAACACGGTAAGAAATGTATAAAATACATGAATGCGGAAGTTCAAAGAACTTGAAGTCACTCATTATATCACCATCCAGAGATAACTTTTTGGTTGATATGTGTGTCTATGTCTCTATATAACATTTTTATGAAGCAAGATTATAATACACACGAGCACACCCATATCTTGTATCACTTAACATTATCCTGTAAACAGTTCGCCAGGTCATTAAATATTCTTCAAACACACCATTTGGCTTGGCTCCATTATTACTTGGACCTACATCCCTGTTTCATCCCCTTGCTCTTTAACTCAAGGGAAAGAAGCCAACGAAAAAGAACAGAGAGAAAGAAGCCCTGTGCTCTACTCCTGGCTCTTCCACTAAATGAGACGCTACCCTGTGAGTCTTAGTTTGTCCATCTGTGCAATGGGCGTGATGGTTGTCCTTTTATGAGCCGCACAGCCTCGTATGGCAGCTTCTGTGAACCTATAGTGATGGGTTTACCCAAGAATGTGGGATCACCTGGTGCTGCCCTCATCATTCTGCTGGCGAGGAGGATTCCCTTGCTCTTCTTCAAGGACACAGGCACAGAAACATCCAAGAGGTGGCTTTTCCCTTTCCCTAGGTAGGGCTTGTGTGGGTGGCACAGTTCACAGGAAACACCCTTGCTCCAATTCTTCTCTTGCATTGTCTGTCTTGATGAAAAATGACCAGTTATTATTTCTTACCTTTGTGTTTGGGAGGCCCCGAAGAAATCAGTAGCCATATAAAAACAGCCGCTGTTATTGTAACAGCCTTTTCATTGATGGATTTAAGTGTGAGGTGTTTCGTATCGATTGTGAGCATCCGTCCTGGGGAGTCTGCACTGTGGGGAAGCAGCAATAATGGTGGGAACCAACCACACCACCAGGGCTACCGCATGCTCAGTTCTGATCCTGGAGCTGGGGAAGAGAGCATGTTTGAACTGCAGAGGCATCTTGCTTTGCAGAATAAATGTGCACCTGTAAAAGGTGTCTTCAAAGGCATAGCCCTATAAAACAAGTGCTGCCTTCTTGCTGGATTGTTCGCTAATTTGAGAGATTTGAAATTTTCACCCCCAGTTGGATATTAAGTTGACTCCTAATTCTTTATCTTTCAATATCTCTGGTCCTCCTCAGCCATCAGTACTTAAAGTCGACAAGTGAGCCAATAATGAAGGACCAGTTATGTCTTAAATAAGCCCTGTCATGTGATAGAAGACATCCTCATCGTTTTCTTTCCTTCCTTTTTTCTTGTCTTTTATATCTTTCTCTCCCTCTAGATTCCATGCTTGAGTTGTTTCCTCCCACTCTTTCTGCCTTCAGAAAACAAAAACAAAAACTTAGTGTCTCCCACAGTTAAAGCAACAAGGTATCACACTGTATAAGAAATCCAAGGTTAACTGTGACATTGTCTTTGACTTTACAGAAACCTACTGATGTAGAATTTACAGGCGCATAGATGGTCCCATAAATTAAGGAGCAGAACAAATTGCAAAGAAGTCAGGGAAAGCAATGAGTAATAGATAAAGTGACCGAAACTTCATGTCACAACTTAAAGAGACCCCAAGACATGAGAGGAGCCTTCCTCCATCTCCCGTATGGAGGAACTTGTGCCCAAGGAAGTACATTCTAGTCCAAGGTCTCCTTATAATCAGACCCAGGATTTTGGTTCACATCCCTGATATTTTTGCATCAAAAACTCTAATGTTTAAACCCTAGCCCAGCCCCATACTGGCTACTAATGTACCCAACCTCTTCGAAGCTCAGTTTTCTTATTCATAAAACAAGACCTCTCAGGTTGATGATGGGCATCACTGTGAAATTGTGCATGCAGTGCCGGTGACCTGGTAGTGTTCTATCCACACCCTCCTGCGCTACCCTGGAGCCAGCATTCTCCTTTGGAAAGTCACAGGCACCCCTGGAAATCGCATCCCCTCCATTCAACAGATGGAGAGAGATACATTTTGGGGAGGTTGTCTGGGTGTTTGTCTCAAATGCTAATGACAGCTTACTTTGGCAGAAAAACAAACTCAGACCAGTGGGGTTCTTGGAATATTAGTCCTATTTGTCAACAAAAGAATCAATCCATCAGCAGGAGGACCCACTGAGCAGGCAACTCTCACACAGAGCTTCAGAGATGTGGCAAGTACTATTCTCTTCCCAGGGAGTCTGAAAACCATAACTCCCCCTGCCGATCTGGATGGTACCCCAAAACCTTCCAATACTCCCTCCCCACCTCTAGCCCCCACTAAGCATACATATTTAAAATCTGTAGCTTAGAGATGGAAAATTATTTTCCCAACATTACAAAGGGAGCTGGTAGTGAAGATAGTGTGGGAAATCTAACTTCCTAGAACTCCATGGAAATGATTTGCTTCTCACTTAAAATAACTCTGTGCAGTGTGAAGTGTCCCCAGGTGTTCCATAAGGCTGCTAACTTTTCTTAGGACATTTGGGGTGTTTCTTTGTAAAAGAGAATATTCCACCAATAAGTATGTGTGTGATAGAAATTGAAACTGTGACATAGTTTATAGCCAGGCATGGTGGTGCACACTTGTAATCCCACTACTTGGGAGGCTGAGACAGGAGGATCACGAGCTTGAGGCCAGCTGCAGCAACTTCATGAGACCCTGAGCAACTTAGCAAGACTCTGTTTCAAAATTAAAAATTAAAATTAAAAAGGGGTAGAGGTGCAGTTTGGAGGTAGAATGCACCTGGACTCAATTCCCAGTATGAAAAAAAAAATCATGAACAGGAACAGGAATTGAGATACATGGGCTGAGATCTAGATTGAGGCAGAGAGAACAAAATCAGAAAACAAAACTGAGAGAAGACAGAAAAATACTGAGACAAAAATTTGAGATAAGAGACACAAGAAAAACAAAAAGATAGTGCAAAACAAACAAACAAACAAAAAAACAAACAATCAAAACAGAACCAGGCACTTAGATAATGTAAGAGAAAAGCCTAATGAGCGAAGGAAGAGCTAGCAGAGATGACAAGGAGCCTGGGGCAACCAAGAATGAGCCCAGCCACTAGGGAGAAGTGTGGTGCTGTACCAGCAGCCAGCAGCAGGGGGCATCAGAACTCCACAGATACTAAAAGATTATTAAGGGAAAGAGCATTAGAAAACTGTGAAAGAGAAATAGGGGATAGAGAAAAGGGATGAGACACTCCTTTTAACTTTGAGACTGGAGAAAAGAGTGAGCTCTATTGCTTGGGGGATCTGTGTCCAGAGGCAGAGATCAGCACCCCAACCATCGACGTGCTTCATATTGATACAGAAGATAGATAAATGGTTTTAAAAAATGATATAGGAGATTTTTCAAAGAACAAATCCAAGGGAAATGGCCCGTGTTTAAGGGAAGTGCTTAAACACTTAGGCACTGTATTAAGCAGAACTTATTCAGTTGCAAATCGAATATTTAATTGGAACCAGCGTATCCAAACAGCGTGCTCTACTATACCTCCCCCCAGAACAGAATTATTGGGAATGTACCAGGAAAGCTCACAGATAAGAGAATGATGGAAAATAAATGAGCCTGGGGAAGAAAAGACTGAAGGATGGATAGGAAGAGACTTTTAATTCTTTGTTTGCTCTTTTTGTCTTTTCCCCTCATTCTTTTTTAAAATATACTTTCATTGGTGCGTTGTAATTAGACATCATATTGAGGTTCAGTGTGATAGAAACACACATGCACACCACACCCAGTCGGTTTCCCTGCAGATTCCACCCACTCCCTCCCCTTCTCCATTCATACTATTGAAATTGGTATGATAACCTTGTATATATATATATATATATTTTTTTTTTTTTTTTGCAGTACCGGGGATTGAACCCTGGGGCGTTCTACCTCCTCGTTACACCCCCGGCCCTATTTTTTTTATACTTTATTTGGAAACCGGGTCTCACGAAGTTGCGGAGGGCCTCACTAGGTAGAGGGAGAGAGAGAGAGATAGGGAGAGAGAGAGAGAGAGAGAGAGAGAGCTGAGGCTGGCCGCGAACCTGGATCCTCTGGTCTCCGTCTCCCAAAGTACTGGCATTACAAGCGTGCGCCACCACGCCCGGCTGATAACCTTGTATATGTACATGGGATTGTTTGAACTATTTCCTTCATCAGGGTTTCCATTTCTCCTCCCTTCTTTCCTCCCCTTCTACTATTCTACTAGTATCTCTCTTTATTTCTAGGTAGTCACCTTGTGTTTCCTAATTTCTCTCCAGCTTCCAGATATGAGAGAAAACATGATCCTTCACTTTCTCATCCTTGCCATCAGTATTATTCTATCAGCCTTCTGTTGTGTGTGTGTGTGTGTGTGTGTGTGTGTGTGTGTGTGTGTGAATTGGACCCAGGTCCTCCAGAGCACAGTCTCTACCACTGAGCTACGTTCCCAACCCCCACCAGCCTTTTCTATGCAGCTGCCATTTCATTTCAGGTCCCCTCTTCAAGCTCTTATCAAGATAAGAACTCCCTTCCAATTTCAGCTTTTAATACATGCAGAAGAGGTTTCTGATTGGTTCTGCTTGGATCAGGTGCCCATGCCTTGGGCCAATCACATTCGTCGGGAGAATTAATCTGATTGGCCCAACTTGGTGGGGCCTGGAGATGGAGGAAGAAGGATTGGGATTCAAGGGTCTGTTGTGAGAAGTTGGGATTAGAATCACAACCCCTGAACCAACACCACTTTAAACCTACTAAGTACTAGAAGAAGTGAGTTGCCTGAGTTACTCTAGCTTCTTTCCCCTTTCTATCAGAAGGCATCAGTCCTACCTGCCTTGCTCACCTCTGGGGTAGTTATGGTGTGCGGTCTGATTGGACGACAGAGTAATCACAGCGCTTCCTACTAGCAGGCACACAAGCTAGCCACAAGATGAAATGGACCAAACAGGAGAGTCAGGTGACGTGGGTGATAGTTTTGATAGTGATATAAAAATACAGGTAATTGGCTAGATTCCTTCCTTCCTTCCTTCCTTCCTTCCTTTCTTTCTTTCTTTCTTTCTTTCTTTCTTTCTTTCTTTCTTTCTTTGATGTCTGTGGTCTTAGACCTCTTTGAGAGACAGAGAAAAGACAGATGCCTTTGCTGCCCCCATCAAGGTCAGGAAGTTCATGATTCCCCTAAAAGTCCACCGCAGACTCTGGGATAAGAGTGCATTCCTAGATTAGATCTTCTTCAAGGTGATATCTGAGTCTATTCAGGTGATTGAAAAGAGAGGCTACATTCTCAGCTGGAACAGAAAATCCTATGGATCAAGCAGATATATTTCTCTCTTTGGTTTAAATCCCTCTCCCAGAAATATCATGTATGTTTCTCATTATGTTTTTCCCCTACACGACTCCTTCTCTTCTCTTCCCTTTTCTCCCTCCACCTCCTCATCTTTCCTCCACTACAGGTAGTCAAGTGTGGGTGTGATTGAAGCTCTTTTCCATCTGTGTTAGCGGCGGGAAGTTGTTGCTCTCAGGGAAATAGATGGGACATATATCATCTCTTATCTGCATCTCCAAGAACTTAAGTGATTTCTTTCCCACAACCAAAATAAATCAAAGGAGAGGAATTTTAATTGTAGTCACCAGGTGGTGAATTCAATACATCCACACACGAGTCTCTGCTAGCAGTGGTGTCAGATGAACTTGTCTCTCCAGGCAGAAGGATAATAGGATTGCAACAGTCTGGAGAGGGAGAGCTCTGGGGAGTAAAACAGCAGCTCCCTGGTGGGAAGGAAACAGCCAGGCAAGGCCTGTTAAATATAAAGGCCAGAGAAACAGTGTCTGGTGTCAGGGTTGTCTCTACTTGTGCTCTGTCATGAATAGTTTCACCAAGGGACTCATGGAGGCTGCCCACACAGTCTGGGATTGATCCTGCCCATCAATAATCTCCCCCTATCTGTCAGTTTGGAGCAATGAACAGAACTCTAACTTGGGCCTCAAAGTGATCTGGACTTAAGTCTACTCTCACTGGTAATTGCTGAAATTTTGAATTAATAAATATTTAGTGAGTGTGACGCACTGCCTTGGATTATGGGGATATATCAACAGCAACAATAACAACATAGTGGTCTAGATCCAAGTTAAACATATACTTAATCCATTACCTAATGTGGATATTTACTTAAGAAAAATGAAAACATACGATGTTCATAAAAAGATTTTTGTGCACATGTTCATAGCAGATTTCTTCAGAATAATCCTAAACTGGAAACAACACAAATGTCCATCACTAGGTCAATAGTAAATTGTGTTATACTCAACACAATGGAATACTAGTTAGTAATAAAGAAACAAATAACTGATCTTCAGAGGGACATGAATGAATCTCAGAAACATTTTTTGACAGAAAGGAGCCAGATACAAGAGAATACATATCATATGATTCCATTTATATGAATTCTAGAAAAGATAAGTGTGATAACATGCCCTAAAAGTAATTTTTGTAGCCTCATTTTCTATCCTAAAATTAGACTCCCTGACCTTTGGCCAACAAAGCCCACAAAACTGGTTTCCGCTCCTAGAAAAAGCCCACAAAATTTGTTCCCGCCTGTAGAATCAGCCCACGCCCCTAGACCTACCCCCTTGCTTCTAAATAAGGGAAAATTTACTATGATTGGTTGATTTGAAGCATACCCCACGAACTCTGCTTCTGCTCTCTATAAAAGGAAACTGTGAGCACAACTAGGGGCTGCCATTTTTCTGTCTTTCGGGAGAGAGGAAGCCCTGTGGTAATAAAATGCCTCCTGCCTTAACTGAGTAGGGGTCTCAAATTTTCTGTTCCTTGCCTGTCGTTCAACAATAAGAGAAACTTATACTTTTAGAAATCAGATCAGTTTGTTGCCTAGAGTGTGGAATAGGTCACTGAAAAATATTTGAAGTGACAAAAATGTCCTATATCTGATTAAATATGTTTGTTGGTTAAAAAAAAACAAACCATGGCTTAATATAAATACATCATAATGTTATGCAAGGTTTAATTTTATAGAGTTTCATTCCCAGTTTATATAGAGCTTTTATTCTAATATTGACAAAATGTGAATAAATTTAAAACATGCCTAATAGTATAACAGGTAGCAATGGATGATAAAATGAAAAACGTAATTTAAAAGTTTAATGAATGGGGC
The DNA here is from genome assembly GCA_004027185.1 of Glis glis. NCBI lineage: Eukaryota > Metazoa > Chordata > Mammalia > Rodentia > Gliridae > Glis > Glis glis. The sequence continues at coordinate 27,404 of PVJS01003880.1, read as the reverse complement.
CGGATGTGGTGGCGCACGCTTGTAATCCCAGTACTTGGGAGGCGGAGACCGGAGGATCCGGGTTCGCGGCCAGCCTCAGCTACTTAGTGAGGCCCTCCGCAACTTTGTGAGACCCGGTTTCAAAATAAAGTATAAAAAATAGGGCAAGGGGTGAAGCTCGGAGGTAGAATGCCCCTGGGTTCAATCCCTGGTACTGCAAAAAACAAAAAAAAAAAGTTTAATGAATGGCAGAAGAGGCCAAGTTACCTGTTTATGGTGAGAGATCAGAGAAACCTTCTCTGATAGGCTGATATTTGAGGAGATAGGAATAAGATGAAAATCTGATCCAGTGACTCTCTAGGAGAGGCATTCCAGACCAAGCAAGGGACCAGTGCAAAGGCCCTGAGTAGCCGCATATGTGTCATAATCAAGAAAAGGCACGTGAGAGTGTACAGCTGAGCAGAGTGGCCAAAGACAGCGGCTTTATTCAGCTTTTCTGTCACTGTGATCAAAATGCTGAATGAGAACAACTTAGAGGAATGAAGTTTTATTTGGGCTCACCGTTTCAGAGTTTCGGTCCATGGTTAGTCAGCTCCAGGGCAGAGACAACATGGTGGCAGGGTGTGACAGCAGGAAACTGCTCAGGATGGTGGGTGAGGAAGCAGAGAGAGATCCAGAGTTAGGAACTGGAACAGAAGTAGGCCCCAAGGCCACACCCCCAGTGACCTACCTCCTCCAGCCATAGCCTACCTGCCTACAGTTATCACCCAATGAATCAATTAAAATGATTCATCCATCAATGTATTTATCCAATGATGAGATTAGAGCCCTGATTTAATTATTTCACCTCTGAACATTTTTGCATGGCCAGTGCATAAGCTTTTCCTGGAGACATTCTATGCTTGAATCATAACCAGGGCATAACTTAAGCCTTCGCAATAGAACAGTATGGAAACAAAAGGCCTTAGTGCCATTGCTCGGAATTAGCGTTTGTTCTGAGTATGGTAGGAAATGTCTTTTGAGTCCTAGACTGACACAGGCTAAGATTTCAAAATCATTTCTCTGGAAAAGATATCAGATATGGTTAGGGAGACCATACAGAAGATTTTTGAAATAATCTAGGCAAGAAATGCTGGGACATAAGTGGAATACATAGTCAGATTCTCTGTGTGCGTGTGCGTGTGCGTGTGCATGTGCGTGCGTGCGTGCGTGTGTGTGTGTGTGTGTGTGTGTGTGTGTTACTGGGGATCTAATCCAGGGCCTTACACATGATAGGCAAGCTCTCTACTACTGATCTATACTCCAGCCAAGGGAAGTAGAGCTAACTGATATTTAGAAGAACCTAACATGGAAAAGAGATGGATAAGACTTAAGAGCAAGCAGGGATGTCTTCCCTGTAGGGCCAAGCAACTGGAAGAATAGACTAACCATTGTGTGATATTTAGCAAGACATTTAACATTTCTCACTTTTAGTACCGCTTTATCTCTGTAATAGAAGCACTAAATACTGCTTCACAGTGTCCCATGTGGAGTCAGGGAGGCCATAAGTGGAATGTTCAACACAGGATAAATTCATTATGTTAAGAGATACTTGTTTGCTAGGCGTGGTGGTGCACACCTGTCATCTCAGTACTTGGGAGGCTAAGATAGAAGGATCACAGGTTCAAGGACAACCCCAGCAATATAATGAGGTTCTCAGCAACCTAGTGAGACCCTGTTCAAAATAAAAAATGAAATAGGGCTGGGGGTGTAGCTCAGAGGTACTGGGTTAAATCCACAATATTACAGTAAAATAAAATAAAATACATTTGTTTTCTTAATGAATTGAAAAAATTCTCTTTGGTGCAGAACTTCCAGTTTTATTTTGTCAGTGATTATAATTTCCAGATATCTGAAAGCATCATTATACCCATTTTGTAGAATTAACTGACACTTAATGAGATGAAGTATTTTGCTCAGTGACAAATACCATTGCAAAGTGCTAGGCACCATCTCAGTTCTCTTAATGCCACATAAAGTAAACCCTTGTGTCCTAATTTCTTTTTTTATTTTTTATCTGCTGGTATTGGTGCATTATAGTCTCACATCATAATGTAAATCATGTTGACAATGGTATACATACGCTCAGCATTTGGTGCCCCCCCCCTGCTTCCCCATTCCCCCCTTCCCAATACAGAGAACTGAGGTTGACGTGTAGTCATAGCCGAGTGGTTAAGACGATGGACTTGTGTCCTCATTTCAAATCCCTTTGCTTCTCTGTATTTTCAGGCTTTTCATTAGAAGTTTCATTCAATTTAAATAAATATTTTTGAACATCGACTTTCTCAAACATCAGAAGTAGAAAGAAGATTAATTGGCTATTATTGGTGTCCATTCTCTCTCTCTCTCTCTGTCTCTCTCTGTCTTTTCTTCTTCAGAAGAAAGTCATATTGGTAACAGCTAAAAAACAAAAAAAATTTTTTAAATTTATTTATTGGTGCATTGTAATCATACATCTTGATGGATTTCAGGGTGGTAGAAGTATACATGCACACATTGGTCAATTAGCCCTCCCCCAAATCTCACCCCCCCATTCCCTCCCCCTTCCCTCCTTCACGTGCTCAGCATAGTGATTGACTTTGATAAGCTTGTGTCTGTACATCCTGTGCATTAGGGTATTTCCCTCCTCCCCCCTCCCATCTCCCTCAGTTAGGTCGCCTTCTTTACTCATCTAAGGGTTTCTCCATCTTTGTCTGGAGTCCCTCCTACGCCCTATTCTCCCTAGCTTCTGCATATTAGGGAGAGCATCTGACTTTTCACTTTTTGTTACTGACTAATCTCACTTAGCATAATGTTCTCTAATTCCATCCATTTCCCTGAAAATGACTAATTTTGTTCTTCTTTATGGCTGCATAAAATTCCATTGTGTATATATCCCATAGTTTTGTAATCCATTCATCTGTTGATGGACATCTTGGCTGGTTCCATAGTTTGGCAACTGTGAATTGTATAGCTATAAACATAGATATGCATGCATTAGTCTGGGTAGTGTTGTTTCCCCAAAAATTCTTAATAAAAGAAATGATCACCTTGCATTTTCATCTAATAATCTCAGCCTGATTATAAAGTTGGAATTATTATTCTTGTTTCAAAAATGAGGATGAAGCTTTGAAAATTTAGGTAGCATATAAGGTCTCACATTTAGGTATTGTAGGATTCCTTAAATTCATCTAACTAAAGAACTATTACCCATCACAAAACATTGTTTCTATCCTCTTCCAGATCCATGGTCATAGTTGAAACCCAGAAAGGAAGCATCAGGCAGTCCATGATATCTTTCTGTGCAGTGCAGCCCAGAAGTGCTGGGGCACCTGACATGTGGGGGAATTCAGAGGGTCTTGAAGGTTTGAGGCCGCATGTCCTCATGTCTGTGGCTGACTGCAACAAGGTGAAGAGTTGGAGAAAAGGGATATCTGTTGAGTTCTGAGCCTCCAACACAGTGGCCAGGGGAATTCTTGCAGCGGGCCAAAAGTGAGAGGTTGCTCAGCTCAGATTTGGAGCTTTCTGCTGCTTTTGTGGAGATGCCATTAGGCAAATGAGCGGGTCTGAGGGAGGCCGATAAGGCTCAGGGAGAAAATGTGCAGAGTCTTTCCAGAGAGGGTCCTTTGAAGTAGCCACAGAACAATAATGCTGCTGGCCTGAGATAGGAAAGGCCTTGAAAAATACCCAAATGAGGGATTCTTCCCTAATTCCTTGGAGCTGCATTTTATCAGGAAGGCCACTGTGCTTACAGAAAGCTGTAATCACTCACAGTGGGACACAAATTCTCAAGGACACTGTGGTTGCTGATCAGGTCTAAATGTTCAGGATCCTATCTAAAGATGTGCTTCTCGTCATGAGGCCTGCTTATTCTGTTCTTTCAGCGTCTTTAGAATCGCCTAAGCATCTGGACCATCTGAGAACCGTGCTTTCCAAACGCCATTCTTTTTTCTCAGGATTAAGCTTTGAAAGATCCCTTGGGGAGGAAAAGATGCCTCAGAAAAGATGCACGAAGGACACATGATCACCTGCTCACCTTGTCCCTCAGGACAATGGTGGAAACCTTGGTTTCTAATTTCCTTCTCTTTCCAAGCTCTCTGTTCTCTTGGGTGGTGGAAAGTATTGACTTTGGATCCAGGAGACTCAAGTTCCAATCCTAGCTCATTCTTTTATTTAAACTTGACTTAAATCATGACCTTTAACTGGGATGCTATCTTCATGAAACAAATTACAACCCAAATTCATAGGAGAATAGGTGGATCAATTTCAATTATAATTTTATGATCCCCCAAGTAGTGTCTGGTACATACTTGTTGCCTTCATTGTGTAGTATTGGACTTCTTTTATTTCTCCAATTTGCCATGATTTCTCTGTTTCCCAGGCTTTTTCTCTCACTCCTGAGCTCTTTTTTTTTTTTCTGCTCTTCCTGCTCCACCATATCCCTTCAGCTACCTCTTACTGACTTATCTTTCCCATATAAATTTAGACATCATGTCCTCTGGGAAATCTTGCTGGATCTTTTCCTTCTGTAGGAATCCAAAGCACCCTGTTCTTCCCCATAATAGTTATTATTGAAGTGATAATTTACCTGGCTTTCTCCTACATGAGATGCAATCCATGAGAGTAAAGGCTGCATCTGTTGTAGACTGGAACTGAAGCTACTTTCCCCCCTAGTTTATACATTTTCTCTGCTTTGTCAACCTTTGACTCTCTTAATTAAACCATCAACATCCCTATGAGGTAAGTTGTATTACTCAGATCATACAAGTACAGAATTGATGTTCGAAGAGGCTAAGAAACTTACTCAAATTATATGAGCTATTAAATAATGCCTACAATGTGATTCCAGTTCTTAACCTCTAATAAAAATAAATATTCATTAAGAACTTTTTAAGTGCCATGAAATGTTTTAAGGGGTTTACACCACACAATATGGCTACTATTGAAATCTACATCTTACTGATGTGGCTGCATGGTCTCAGTGAGGTTAAAAAACAAGGTCACATAGAGAATAAATCATAGAACCTGGATTAAACACAATTCCATCATATTTTAAAGTTCATTTTCTTCATCAAAGACATGTTGTCTCAAACATTCTTTCTAACTCTCAGTAAGTTCCATTGCACCCAAAATTCTGTATTTCAGCCATAGTATTGCTGCCTTGATAAATAAGCCCATTTTCTATTATGCCATTCTCTACAGATGAATTTTTCCTGCTCAGTATTCCTATAAACAAAATCTATGGCACTAGAATGTGGTTGCTAAGATATCTGGAGGTTTTACTAAGAATTTCATGAAAGGGCACATTTCTGACTAATAAGGGAATAACAGAGAATCAACCTACCATCTCTGTCCAAAAGTTAATTTTCAAGTTTTATTTATTTATTTACTTATTTTTATACTTTTATTGTTGTATTATAGTCTCACATCATAATGTAGTTAGTTCATAGTGATAGTGACATACATGCCCACAGCACTTGGTGGACTTTCCCCTAGCTCCCTCCACACTCCCCATTCCCATATTCAAATTGACATTGGTATTTTTCACATATCAAGGTTTATTACAATCTTATAATTCAGAAAAAAAGGATGGGAAAAATGCTTTAACTCCTACATCTGAAGAAATTTTGAAGGGTTTAGGATTGATAACTAAGAGAGAAAAATACTGATTTTGTACATGTGTGTGCATTCTTGTATGAGTTTAGTGATGTGAAAGAAGTTAGTCATGATAGTTGTCTTTAAATGTCAAGACTAATAAATAGAAGGTAGGAGGAAGTGGGTCTATTTTTAACATAAGGACATACTTTAAGTCATTGAAGCACTTACTTCCCAATGCAGTGGTATTGGCTTCTGAAGTCACTGTCATCCCATATCTGGAAGTATTCAAGCAGAAGTTACCTAAGATAGCATGGATGAGATTTCTTCAAAAATAGGGTGATCATACAGAATCATACCCAAACTGGAATCCCTTTGAGATGAGAAAAGGAGACCATATAAATAATTTTGTGAGGGGAGTGGTTATACTAAGAGATTTGGGACCACCCTGTACATATATTTTTCTTAGGTTCCTTCTAATTCTAAGATTCTATTGTGTGAATCTAAGTTTGCAACCTCTAATGTTTTGTGATAATAAATTTTGAGGAACTGTCTAGAAAGAAATAAAAATGATATATTCTTAAGAGCTTCATGGAACCCCAAATACCTAAGGTCTTGACTTGTTTATTGGCAGGTTGCCTGGAAGGTGTGTAATGACTTCACTTACGCATCTAACAGTTTTTGGGGGCTGTTGGCCTAAACACCTCCTCGATGAAACCTCCCCACCTGGCTAGCTCAGGCTTCCTTGCATGGCAGTTGGGTTTTAAGTGATTGTGAGAGGAAGCTTCAAACTTTTTACAGGGCGTTTTTAGAAATTGATTACCATCTAGTGTGTTGTTTCAAACCTGTCAGGCTTACACACATACAAAGTGGTTCATCATCATTTCAAAGGGTAGAGAAATAGAAATCCTCCTCTACCTAGACAGATAGACAATGCCACATTGCAGAAGTACATGCATAAAGATAAGACAGGAGTTTGTGGCCATGTTTTGCAATCAACTCCATTTTGGAAGGGGCATTTATTTAGCTTCTTATCTAAATTATTCCTGACCTTAATCAATCAAAATAACAATCATTTATGCAGGACCAAAGTATGTCTTTTTTCACCAAATACCTCCCCAATTCTCCCTCCATCCCAGACTCTGGAAACCACCATTCTGATTTCTACTCCTATGAGTTTGACTATTTGAATTTCTCATGTGATTGATGTACTGTAGTATTTTTCTTTCTGTGTCTGGCTTATTTCACTTAGCATAATGTCTTCCGGTTTCATCCAAATTACTGAAAATGGCATGATTTCCTCCTTCCTTGAGGCTGATGAAATATTTATATATCTAAATATGCCATATTTTGCTTCATTCACATGTTCATTCACATTTCAATGAACATTTAGCTTGCTTCTACATCTTGATTATGGTGAATAATGTTACAATAAACATGAGAGTGGAGATATCTTTTGAAATTCTGGCTTCAGTTCCATTGAGTATATATTTGGAATTGGTATTGCTGGATAATGTGATAGTTTTATTTTTAATATTTGAAAAACTACCACACTGTTTTCCATAGTGACTGCATCAATTTTTGTTTCCACCACCAACAATGTACAACAATTTCAGTTTCACCATATCCTTGTCAAGACTTTCTATGTTTCATTGTCTTGGTAATAGAATTCTATAAGTTATGAGGTCATATCTCATTGTGATATTGACTTGCATTTCCCTAATAATTAGTAATATTGAACACCTGTTCAAATACCTATTGACCATTTGTATATTTTCTTTGGAGAAATGCCTTCTCCTTTCCCCTGCCTATTTTAAAGTCAGATTGTTTTTACTATTGTACATTGAATTGTAGGAGTTTCTTATGAATTTTGGATATTAACCCTTTAGCAGATATATTGGTAATAAATATTTTCTCCTGTCAGTTGCTTTTAACTTTGTAGATCATTTTCTCTGCTTATTTTGATGTAATCCCACTTGTCGTGTGTATGTGTGTGTGTGTGTGTGTGTGTGTGTGTGTGTATGTGTATACCTTTGCTTTTAATGTCATACCCAAGAAATCTATTACCAAAGCCAATGGTAAGATGCCTTCCTTCTACATTTTATTCTAGGACTTTTACAATTTCAGGTCTCAGATTTATGTCTTTCTGAGTTGATTTTTGTGCTGGCATAAGATAAGGGTCCTTTTTTAAAATGCATGTGGATATTTAGTTTTTCCAGCACAATTTAGTGAACAGGCTGTTTTTTCCCTATTGTGCATTCTTGACACCTTTGTCAAAGATCACTTAATTCAGGTCCCTCTAATCTGTTCCTTTGGTATATATACCCTTTTAAATGTCATACTATTTTGATTAGTGTAGCTTTGCAATATATTTTGAAGTCAAGAAATGTGATGCTTTCAACTTTGTTCTTTCTGAAAATTGCTATTGTCATTTCAACATTTCTATAATTGTTCCATGTGAATTTTAAGGTTGCTTAATGTAATTCTGTAAAAAATGTCATTGGGGGTTTGATAGGGATTGCATTGAATATATATATTGCTTGAGTAATATGGACATTTAAACAATAATAATGTTAACTAATGTATGTTTTTCCTAGATTTCAGGTTCTTCAATATTCAGCTATTTTCTCTGTGGTTCCCACAGCACAAACTCCTACTAAGTTCTTGGCTTAGGGCCATTTATTTCATACATTTTAGCTTTAAGTTTCTCATTAATAACATGGAAAATATTCTTGCCCTTTGTTGTAGCGTCAGGAAAACTTCAATGAGGTAATTTAGGAATGTTTAGCTGTGATCTGTACGATGAGATTTTAGCGACTTGTTTATATAAAACATGAAGAAAGAAAGTTCTAAATGATCAGATTTTCCTGAACACCAAATCCTCACAAAAGGTTGGTGAACTACTTTGATTTATGGGTCCTGGATATAATTTAGATTTGAAATGCTAGATTTTATGGAATATTTTATTGGTTAATTAGACAGAAGAGTAAATATCAGAAGTTAAGATTGTTGCAGAAAGTCCAGTTGGTTTAATTACCAGGCTGTGGTAGACTCTACACAATTCGGTGTCAATCAAACTCATACAGCATGAGAACACTGAATTATTTAAAACATACAGCAAATCCCCATGGTTTGTCTACTCAACTACTTCCTGTTCTTTGTACTAAACTTCTTGGAGGAATATTTAAATCCCTTAGGGAAATTATTTCAAGGACAGTAAAGAATGATGGCAGAGAATTATCATTTGGCCCGTTCCCCCTCTGTCCCCAACATTGTACCTATGGTGGCTCATGAAATCTTCCCAGGAGAGGTTTTACAGATGAGGATACCTAAGCTCACCGCCACTCGCTGAAAGACTCAGATAGCTAGCTACCACACCGAAGCCCTGTCTTTCCAGTATACAATACTACATCTCTCAAAAGCAAGTGACTTTGAGATCTTGTCATCTTACAGAAAATAAATCCCAAGAGTCTGAGTACAAAATGATCACTGTGAGGATAAGGAATCATATTACAACCTTAGGTGTCTGTAAGAGCAACAAAGGAGGGGCTTCAGAAACTGACTTGGGAGCAGGGAAGTTGAAAATTCCAGGTCCCTTCTATCTTTGAAGCAGCCTCTTGTCAGTAATCCAGTGACTACAGGTTATCTGCAGATTTCTCTTCCTCCTCTGCATCATAGAGAAACAGAAGAGAAAAGCATTTTTAATGAGAGCTCCCCTGGTTTTTTTTTTTTTTGGCTGCACATATATTTCACTTCTTAAAAGCTGTTGACAAACAACGAGATTCATTTTAGTGCTAATATCCCATAAATTTATTTCCTTGTTAATGCAGTTTCCCCAGTTTATGTTTTTGCTAACTAGGAAAATCAAAATGTCAATCTGCCCTCAGGGTACCCACCTCATGATCTGAACTTGGTAACAAGATTAGAATATGGACTACTCAAGAGAATGTGCTGCCTCCAGAATAAAGACACATTAGGATCCAAATGTCAGAGAATCCCACAACAGTAGAAGAGGTGTAGCATCATAGACTAATGGACTATTAGAGGGAAATATAACCTTATAGTTTATCCTATCTTGGTTTGTTGTTGTTGGTGGTGGTTTTTTTTTTTTTTTGGTAAAGCCCCCATAGCCTTACTTTCATTTCACTTGCCACTAATATTGAGGGACACATGGATTCAAAGTCTGATATATAGTCTGGGTATGGCATTACTCATACCCAGGCAGGTGATGCCTGCCAATGTCTGATTGGAAAAAGTATGTGCTGGTGAAACCCAGCTTTGGCAGGGTGGAGAATGGACTCAGTCATAGTGGAGGAGAAGGAAAGTGAATATTTGTTGAACAATGATTGAAACCATCACATATGACCAAGAAGCAAATTATTGAATGTCAGAACACTAAAATCTTTGGAGTTTGTTTGTCTTAACATGTGAGCTCTTGCCCCTCTTAAAGGTAGCACCAAATGTGCACCAGAATCCAATGATACCTGAAAGTTTTAGCTATATCAGCAGATAAATTTTCCTTACCCCTGTTTGAGTTAAATTTTTGTCTCTGGAGGGAAAGTCATCCTTGTTAATACAATTATGTGAAACTGTGACAGCTAAGAAAAGAGTCCAGTCAAACAAATGACATCTACCATTAGTTGAGCATCTACTGTGTGCCAGACATTTCACATGAATTATTTCATTTAAGCCTCGACACCATACAGCAAGGTTGACACTGTGTACTTTTCACCGATGGAGGACACCAAAGTGCAGTTTTTCAAGAAAAAGATAGAGTGGAGAAGCAAACCTAGGTCTGTCAAAATCAGGACCTATTCTCTCTCCAGTTTCCCATGATTTTGTTCATGAAACAAGGGAGAAAACATGGCATTAAAGCCATTTGTGGTATTTCTCAGTCTCCAAACACAGCTGTAGCTAATTTCTTTCTGAGAGATCAACATCTATTCTCTATTTTTTTTAACAGTTAGCTATAGTCCCCTTTAATTGCCGTTGTCAGTGCTTACCTACTTGGACCTCAGGATCATTCTCCTTTCAGTGTGGCATACATTGAGAAAGCAATGAATGTGCTTGGAGTATGTGGCTTCAAGTCCCTCGTCTTTCACTGAGTGACTATGAGACCTTTGCAAAACCTCATAATCATTCAGTGTCTCAGTTTCTTTGTTTTTAAAAGGAGGAAACAATATGTGTTGTATATTTTATATATTAATTACCTGATTTAATAGTTAAATATGATAAGCTGACAACAGTTTATAAACTATAAAGTACTTTAAAATGTTATGAAGAATTAGTGTTATCACAACTGAGTTACTAATAATGATTCAAAGAAACTATTTAATATTGGTAGAATTTTAGTTGTAATAACAGGCAGGAGTAGGGAAATTTATGGCTAGAAGGGAATATTCTTGCCAAATGGCTCTTTAGACCATATAAACAGAAATCGTTTATGTCTTCATATGATACAGTAATTTCTGCTACATTTGGTAGACCCAATATCACAGAACCCTAAGGTCTCTAATTACCCAAGGCCTTCTCCAGCAGTCTGTAGTCTATTCCACCATCATCCAACGATTCCCCAACATTGTCTCTATTGCTTTTATTCTTTTCTCTAAGTGGTCTTTATTAACTCCTTTGCCTCTGCTGGACCCTGGAGGCCAGATAGGTGATTAATGGTCCCTGAATTATGATCCAACCAGAAAGGCTGTTGGTGGAAATTTATACTCAGTGTCGTAAGCTAGAATTCTTTCAACCCAGGTACTCGACATTCATTGCACAATTTAATTGTAAAGAGTAGTAGTTAATGAGAGCACAGGGGGAGAAGGTAAAACAGGAGCTGAGAGTCTGGGCTGGAGGCCAGGGCTCTCGGCAGTGTGGTTACATCTGGGAGGAATGAATCATGGACTGGACAAATCGCAACATTGGCCTACGGTTTTCGTCACTATTATAATTTATCAAGGAGGAAACTAGGGCACACAAAGGATAATGAGTAAAGATAATGATGATGATGATGATGATGACGATAATAATAAAAATAATAACTCCCTTTTGTTTGTACCTTGCACAAATCAAGCTCTAGCTAGGAAACTTAACAAGCATCAAAGCTAATCTCAAAAATAATATTATAAAGTTAGATATTATCAACTACATTTTACAAATGAGAGAAATTGAAGCTTAGGAAGATCACATAGTATGTCTTAGTTCCGGAATCGTAAATAGAATCTACCTGAATTTCAAAAATCCTTGCTCCTTCTGGTATATCGCTGACATTACTTCAACCATGACTTTTGGCTCCTATCACTACTAAAGAGTTTACTGCATGCAGACACTGTGGGTACATCCTCTTGTCATTGTCCCCTTTTGTCAATGAGAAAAGTACAATTTGGTGTAGGTAACGTGCCTGAGACACTGTGGCAAGCAGCAGGCAGAAATGGGATTCAAACCTAGGTCTTTCTGACTCCAGGGACAATTATATTGGCTGCTATCATATCTGGCTGTGACTCTCACTAATAACTAACACTGTAACCATGATACCCAATACTGTGATTCCAATCCCATCTTTTAAGATAGTTGAAGCTATATGCTTCATCTACCAGGTCAGAAAAGTTAGTCAGTTTGCAATTAACAAGATGAGTTAGGGGCAAATGGAGGCAGAATTTTAAAAGGTGTGCATGCATCTGTTACCACTCCATCAATCTACTCAATCCAGTGACATGAAAGAGGCCTCATTTCGGTAATTGACCATGACATTTATCAATCCATGGAATCAGTAGGGCTCACAAGATCAAAGTTTAAAAGTAGTCACTCACTCTATAACTGTAAGAATCCTGGACTTAATGAAACCACAGCTGATTGGAAACTTGGTGAACCAGGCTGCCAAGATGCATGAAACTTTTGAGCCCTGCTACATGTCTCTGAACAAACAAATTGTAAAAATAAAGTCTCATTTTTATTCGCATATAAAAACAAGCAAATGAATTCCTTTTGCATGATGGCTGTAAAGGGTCCCAACTGGCCATTCTCATTTGCAATTTCATATTTCAATAAAGTTTTATTTATTTTCATTTGCATTGAATTTGCTGTTGTGAAAAGAAGACTTGTGACTGGTACCAGATATTTGGGAGAAGTTGCTACTCCTAACACAGGCCTTTGTGCTGGCCAGACTTCTGAGCATGTCTTCTTCTCTTCCCTTTCCCAGCCACCTCTGTCTGGCTCTGAGTATACTGTAATTTTCTTTCTGTCTAATTGCCCAATAGCTTTATTTTCTAAATAGAAAATAGAAGTGTGTTCATCCATTCAATAAATGTTTGTTGAATACATATTGTGTGTCAGGAACTGTTCCAATACCAGAGATACAGAAATAACAAAACAGGCAATAATCCTTGTCTTCATGAAATAAAAGAGCCAGACAGAAATTTGTATATGTCTGTTGGGGGTAGGCATTGGGGAGGGGGAGGGAAAGCAACATCAGAACACTGCGCACTGCGGGAAAAGCCTGCACACCTCAAAGTTCTCATGTAGATAAGATGGAGCACTTGCAGAACAGGAAGAATGTGTGGCTGGTGTGGGGTGGGCCAGGGAAGAGTGGTGCCAGATGAATCAAGAGAAGGAAGCAGCAGACAGATACCACAGGGGATCTGGCAAGCTATATCAAGTATATTGGATACAGCACGTTACAATGGAACAACAAAAAACAAGAATAACAAAACACAAATAACAGAAAATAAACATTTGTGGAGCATTTCTTTGGCAGGGAAAAATAAATTTCTTTAGAAAGATGTTTGGGTACCAACTGGATTTCTAAATCTGCATCAGTTGTATATACACTGTTCAATCTCCACCATCTGTAAATTGTAGTGAGAATGAAGACAATTGATGAAACCCAGGACTCGTGATTGCTCAGATTTTATCTTGACCCAGCCATTGCCCATGAGAGCAGTAAGCAAAGTATATTCATAGAAGACAGAGAGGGAACAAAGTACACTTTTGATGTTCTTTATTCAAAACCCCACAGCAATTCCACAGTGGGCTAAACTGGGTCACATGGGTGACTACTTTTGCCCATACTAATGTATCACTACTGTGATGTGAAAATAAAAGTCCAAGTAGAAGCTCAAGGAAAGACAAAGAATTTTCTCCCTAAGGCTAAGAGTTTAGCTGATCTAATTTGTCAACATTTGGAGTTTCCTTGGATTTGCTAGTCTCCAGTTTGGTGAAGGTTGGGCAAATTTATCCATAGTCTTTTCAAAGAAAAATAATCCCCCCCAAAAAATATTTAAGGGACAAAAATAAGGTATAGTACAAAGATAGACAGAGACTGAGACAGACAGACAGATAGACAGATAGATAGAGAGAGAGAGATGGCTCAAAAATTTGGTCCCAGGATCACAAAGAAAGATGCTCACCCCAGGCCTCCAAGGATGAAGTTAACAGCAAAATATCCCTAGTAAGCAGTTCTAGATCCATTGTATTCCTTGGTCTAACTTTCTCTTTTGGGATACTTGGTCCTTATGGGTTTTTGTCAAATCAGGAAGAGAGAAATCTTAAAAAGTAGATACAGAAATTCATGATATTAAGGCAAGTGGGAGCTTGGTCAAATCATTAAAATAATTAAAGATAAAGGATTTTGTTTCCACCTAAGTTTGTAGCTCAATCCATTACAAAAGAACTCTTCCAATTTCAGTATCACCAAAGGTGAGACAAGGTAAAAATCTCTTTAGAAGTAGTATAATTAGTTGAATGGAACCAGGCGTGGTGGTGCGTGCCTCTAATTCCAGTTCTTGGGAGGCTGAGACAGGAGGATCATTCAAGGCCAGCCTCAGCAACTTAGCAAGGCCCTCCGCAACTTAGTGAGACCTTGTTTCAAAATAAAACATAAACCAAGGCTAGGTATATAGCTCAGAGGTGGAATGCCCCTGGGTTCAATTCCCAGTGACACACACACCCATACACACACACACACACACACACACACACACACACACACACACATTAATTGAATGCTATCTCTAACTGTTGAAACTGGATAATGGGCACTTTCAACTAGCTCCATGGCCCTAGGTTTACGGAGTGGTGGAGTAGACATCAAGTGACAACATCACTCTCCCTTTCTCCCTTTTATGGGTGATTATATTTGTGACACCTAAGAACTGAACTAGAGCTCAGCTGCTTCAGGCTCCTTTGCCAGGGTTGGTTCAACATCCTTCCAGGAAAAGCCAGGACAGAAGGCATGAGGCAAAGAGTTTGGAGTTTTTCCAAATGGTTCAGAGCTGGCCCCAGCTACTTCAATATGGAACTGCTTACCTGGTGATAAATGTTGTCCCCAGTGCTCATGGCACTTACCGTCTGGTGCTTACGAAGAAGAACAGTGATTTATGGCTGCGTTATGTGTCTGGATTGGGTAGAGGAAGAGGAATGTGAGGCCTGAAGATATGCCTTTCATTGGCTATGGCCAATAATAACTATTTCTCTATTCTATAAGAGTGATCAGATTTTCAGATTCCTCTCCAAATAACTTTTTCTCTTTGCCCATTTCCCTTCTCTCTCTCTCTCTCTCTCTCTCTCTCTCTCTCTCTTTCTCTCTCTCTTTCTTTCTCACCTCCATTTTTTCTGCAACCAGCTCCCCAACTATTCAACTTAATCAGCTTGCTTGGACCAAAGGAAAATTAAGGGAGAAGAAGGGGAAAGGACATTATTTAAGTATAGAATGTACTAGGCACTGGGCTAAGTACTTTCATGCTTGTTTATCCATTTGAGCTGCACCGTCATGCTGGGAGGGGTAATTTATCCTGATTTACAAATGAGGAAACTTGCCCAGAGTTCACAGAGTTGGTAGATAATAAAGCTGGAATTCAAATCCAGCTCCATCTGACTCCCAAAGCGTGTTCTTTCCATGTATCCTCATTTATATCACTTTTCTCCATCTGTCCAATTGATCTTCCTACTCCCTGTTCTGAGTACATAGAACAGCATATTCATTTAATAAACATTGAGCTTCTATTATGTGCAAGAAATTGAATAATTAAAAACATATAAAACAGAGTGCTCACCCTGTAGCAGCCCCCAGCAGGTGAGTGTGTGTGTGTGTGTGTGTGTGTGTGTGTGTGTGTGTGTATTTCTGTGTGTGCTTGAGGCTGAGGGCTGATAAAGAATGCACTTGTGTAAGTGTATCCTAAGACAGAATGTTTGTTCATTCATTTATTCATTCTTTCAGCAAATGTTTATTAAATACCTATTTCGTGCCAGGCATTATTCTGTGCCAGCATTTATCAATCCTGGCTGCATATTAGAATAACCTAGTGCACTTAAAAAATTGATCTCTAGCTCATCCACATAATTCTTTTTCAATCTCAGGGGTTGGGGGTCCTGGCATCCGTATGTTTTATAAATGTCCTAGGGAATGGTGATATGCAGCCAGGGTTGAAAAGCACTTTCCAGGTTCTATGGATAGAGCAGTGAACTAATAGAAAAAGAAGCACCAAGGGCATTTGTAGAAAATGTGTCCCCATTATTCATATGGAAGATGTGTTAGATGAAAAGAGAAAGAAGAAGATGAAACTGGAGGATTGGGTTCGACACAAGTCTTCTTGAGCCTTAAACTCAAGGCAGCTTGGATAATTTGAAGCAGAGAAACAACACAAAGACTGCCATGCCTTCACTGATCTGGACTGAGTGGAGAAATCTCCATTCATGAGAGTTTTTATCAGACTGACTGATGAAGGTACAGACATAGGTAAGTAAAATGCTTGCCCGCAAGGAACTTCTAGTCTAGTGTATGTGTTGGGTATAAGGGACAGCTGCAAAGAATGAATCTCGTGTAGTAAGAAGTCCTAGGTTAGAAGGGACTGACAGGTGGGACTATTCCATCTGCTCTGATGAATACCACATCATAGGACACTTCTAGGTACCTTTGCAGCATCTCTACTGATCAGTGGTGACTGTCCAGGAAGGACCAGACAGTCAGAGGGGACAGTGTTCACAAAGCAAAGAGAAAGAAGAATCTTGGGCTGGTCCAGGTTCTTCAAACAGATTGAAGAATTTGGCTTGAGCACAAATGTGAGAAGGAAAAACGTTCATAGTTAGAGTGGGTAGGGGGATGTAAGAAGCACTGCAGGTCATGGCAAGGGATGCCTGTTTTGAAAACAATGTTTTGAAGGTCTAAAGGAGGAAGTGACATTTTCATGTTTGCACTGGAATCTTTACTCTGGCTGCTCCATCGAAAACGATAGCTGTCAGAAGAGGCTGGAAGCCAGGCGACTAGGTGGTGGCAGGAACAGAGGTGATGAGAAAATAGAAAACCTCATCAAGTAGAGGGTGGGAGTGAAGGGCTGATTTGGAGTGGTCATTGCTTTCTAGAGTCTGACTTCTCAGTATTGTGGCTCCAGAAACTCAAAAAGGTAATGGTGTGCTGGAGGAAAAATAGTGCCGTGAATGTATACAAGACAAGAGGGCAAAATGTAAGTGGTTTAGTCCTGCTTTTGCCACTTGCTAAGTGTGGCCTATGAGCATGTCATTTAATCTTGCTGACCTTTTGCATCCTAATCTATTGAGTGGAACCTTGAGAGCTACATTCATTTCCTTGGCGCTCTTGGGAGGATTAAATGAATCGCACCCCATGGAAGCAATTTGTAAACTTTAAAAAACTTTGCAATTGGACATTACATTCTGGATTTTCTGAACCACTCTGAGACCATAAGTAGTATCTATGTGGGCTTCACAGGAGGTCTGGGCTCTGGTAGATTTCATTTCTGGCAGAAACATGAAAATTCCTTGTGCAGGCTTTTACTGTGTTACCAAATCCGACCTCAAAATATTCTCGTAGGCTTCATGTTTGTCTCTCGCCAATTTTGCAGCCACATCAGTTTCTGATTTGAGTTACAATTTGCGTGGGGAAATGACTTTTGGAAGAGATATGAATGTTGTCAGCAGATGGGGAAGAGGATGGAGAGAGGGGGCGAGAGGCTGCTGGAGCACTTGTTCCGGATGGGATTCTGAATGAATATGAAAGGTAAGCAGAAACTCAATTAGTAACCTCTGAACTTGCCCCACGTTATCTCTGCAAACACACACTCTCTTCCACCCCATGTTTCCAAAGGAGAGCAGGCTTCCTGGCAAGCTATTGCAAGGGAGAATGCAGACACACAGGAGAGAGAGAAGGAAGCAACTCATGGCCATTTCAGCCTCATCCACCATCTCGAATTCAGAGTTTTCTGCCTTATTAAGCAGTTTCTACCTCAGAGAGCATCAAAGGAGATAATTATTCCTATTGAAGTCATAGTCTCTTTTCACTGAGTGCCTACCAGGTGACATATGGACATTACTTTCAAAAACTTTAAGTACTGATATTGTTGTGCATAAGGAAACTGAAGTTGAGAAAGGTGAAGTAGCTACCCAGCTACTAAGTAGAGGATCAGAGACTTCTTCTGTCATAATACAGTTGTCAGACAATAATGTGAACTGGGTATTATTGTCCTTCTCACTGCCAAACACATTACTGATTAGACTAGCATCCCTGCTTCCCTCTGCTGTGCCTCCCTATGAGAGACATATGCTTTTTATTCATTGAAGGACAGACTGGGATAGCAAAAGGTGAGTAAAAGGGACAGATGTCATTGTTGAGTAGAAGCTTTGAGATTTTGAGTCTGCTTTGTTATTTCTCATTTTCCTTTGCCATTAGACTAGCAATGTCTAGGATTGAGGCTGCTCAGTCAGCCTGGATCTCAAAGTGGAAAAAAATGGAGAAAAGAATCATTGCCAGACATGGACATATAGAAATAAATCTTGACATGGGAGGGCCATTTGTTACACAGCCTGAGCTGACTAATGCAGCCTTGGAAGAGACAGAAGTTAAGAAAGATGAAGTAGGTGCCTAGTTATCTAGTGGTCAAACTGAAACTTGAAGACAAGTCCTTCCTACTCCAAATTGTGTGAATTTCCTTGGTCCATGCATTACTCTTCTTTTCCAGTTCTGATTCCATGCTATTTTCCCATGTTTTAAAATGATGGCTCAAAAAATAACAACAGACAGCTAGTTTAAAGGAACTGAAGAGTGAATATATCCTTGGCAAGGAAGGAAAATGGGTTAGGGTATTGACTGGTAATTTCAATGAACGTATGATTGACCCAGGGATTCTGTTAAAATGCAAAGGCTATTATGGTAGGTCAAGGGTAGGACCTATGATTTTTTATTTCTTACAAGGTTCCAGATGAAGCTCGTATTTCTGGTCCTTGGGTCACTCTCTGAGGAAGGATGGCCTGCAGAATGCCAGCCAGTTTGTCATGAAGATGATAGAAAGGCAAAACAAGGTCTTGTCACAGAGAGGTTAGATATGATTAGACAGGACTGGGTTTAGGGTTAGGTAAGCAAGGCAATAATGGAGCAAAATTTAAGGAGGCAGATGAGAGCAAGTGTCTCGAGAGTGAGTATCTACTGGTCTAGTCTTCTGTGATGTGCTTCTAAGTTGCTTCAAATAAGTGAATTTGAAAACTGAATTAGTACAAAGAAAATGGGAAGTCTTACTTTCACGTTGGTTCTGCTATCATTGGCTACAATTAGGCTATTCCAAGAAGAATGCTCCTAACACCAGTGCAATTATAGACTCATGTAAAATGAAAAAAAAAATTAAAAAGCTTGAAATCGTGCCACCCTTCAGTTAGCTTTATATTTGCAACACATTATTATTTATTGTCTATTTTTTCCAGAATTTCTGATTAGCTTTCTTTTTTCACTGTGGTCTGTACCTTTATTATGTCTTCATTTTTTTCCTAAGGTTTCAATTGTAGAAGGGAAAATATTAAATAGCTTCTATGATCAATATCCCTCAGAATTTTTTCTCCTGGAATTTCCTGTATTTCCAAATGGGACTGCATATTGTCATAATAAAATGTTTGATAAAACTTTTATTTGTTGTTGTCTAAACTGTATGTATGTCTCAAAGTTGGAGCTATCCTAAGCCATTCGTATTCTAAAGAGAAAACTGAGAATGGTTGTCTTTGGGACCAGACATCTCCACTGACCCTTAGGTCTTGCTGAAAAGCAGCAGCCAATCCTACTATTATGGACACTAGCGTTCTTCTTTCTCATTCCTCAGTCTACATAAGAAGAGGGTGAGAGTAAATAAAGGGGATGGGAGTCATCAGTCACCTGAGTCATTGCTGGCCTTGTGAAAAATGCAATTTTCTTGAAAAGTAATTTTCCCATGAGACAAGGAAAAAGAAATTCTCAATATCTCCCAAACCAAGTAATGAGAATGCCAAGAAAATAACTCACAGATATTTGGAATTCTACAATGAGAGACTGACATGTTCCTTCCCTGATAGAGAAAATCCACAGAACCTGCAGGAATACTGGCTGGTGGGGATTATGAGTGAGATTTATATCTGTAACCTATTGGGCAGGTCAATTCCTTCTCCAGTTAAAATTCCCTCTGTACATAGTCGCCTCATTAGAGTCAACAGTCCCATCTTGTCCTAGAAAGTATTTGGCTTTGCTCATCTATGATGCCTTCTCTTGTTTTCCTTTCTTTCTCCTCCTCCTCTCCTCTCCTCTTCCCTCCTCTCCTCTCCTCTCCTCTCAATCTCCTCTCCTCTCCTGTCTTCTTTCTTTTCCCCTTTGCCCCTGTCCTTTCCTCTCCCCTCCTCCTCTACTATCTCTCTCTTCTGCCTTTAAATATTACTTTACATTTTTAGAAATTGTAGAAGGAAAAGGGAGATTGAGCGATGCTTTCTGTCTTCCATGTTGAGTGGCATATTTCTTCCATAGCATAAGGTTATGTGCCTATAATCTGATGTTTACATATATTACACATTATTGTTTATGTGTTATTTAGAAAAGAGGCAGAATGAGTGGAAGGAAGGGACTGGGCTTTGAAATTTTACAGACTTGGTTTAAATCCTGGCTCTGTCTCTTACTAGCTATATGACCTTGGGCAAATTTTACTCTATTTTCCTATCCACAGCAAGTCAATAATAACAGCAAGAATAACAATTGGAACAATAACCACAATCACCAATCACAATACTAGCATTTAATTGGATTTTGTTATGAGTATTGAGTATTTAAAGTACTTAGTTTAGGCATTAGTAGTAGTAGTAGTAGTAGTAGTAGTAGTAGTAAGTACTGGGGATTAGACCCAGGGACATTCTACCTCTGAGCGACACCTCTAGCTCTTTTTATTTATTTATTTATTTATTTATTTATTTATTTATTTATTTATTTATTTTTGTGGTACCAGGGATTGAACGCAGGGGCGTTCTACCTCCACTCTATACCCCCGGCCCTATTTTTTATGCTTTATTTTGAAACCAGGTCTCACGAAGTTGCGGAGGGCCTCACTAAGTAGAGAGAGAGAGAGAGAGAGAGAGAGAGAGAGAGAGAAAGAGAGAGAGCTGAGGCTGGCCGCAAACCTGGATCTTCGGTCTCCGCCTCCCAAAGTACTGGGATTACAAGTGTGCGCCACCACGCCCGGCCTATTTTTTATTTTTAAAATAGGGTTTTGTTAAATTGCTGAGTGTCTCACCAGATTACTGAGGCTGGCCTCCAACTGGTATATTCCTATCTCAGCCTCCCAATACTGGCATAACAGGCATCTGCAACTCTTCCCAACTCATTAATTAATTTAATGCATGTATCTGAAGCACCCACTATGTGCCCGGTGTTGTAATACGCACTGAAAATTCTACAGTGAATAAGAGAGACATAATCTATGCCCCCTTAGAGCTTATACTCTAGCATAGGGACTGCCTAAGGACAGTACAAGCGAGAGTCCAAATTACACACTTAGCCTGTTTGTACACTGTTCTTGAGCTAGGACTGCTTTTACATATTTAAAGAGTTAAAAAAGATAAATACAAGAAAAACTCCTGTGTGGCCCATAATGCCTAAAATATTTATTATCTGGCCTTTTATAGAAAAGTTTGCCTGTTGCTAGTCTAATGGGACACACAGGAAACATTCAATAAATGCTTTTCATGGGCCGACTCTTAATCTGCAGTTCTTTGCATGGGCTTCTGATTAATTTCTCTATCCCTTCAGTTCTTCTACAGGCTTATCATTGTCCTTGCAATAGAAATCTCGTTTTTCAGATGGTTATAGGTCCTGCATGAGTGACCCTCCTGCCTCTTCAGTCTCCTCCAATTATACTCTTATCCTCCTCCCCACTGGATTTCTCTGTGTTCAACAAATACTGTGCACATACCTCAGCCCAGGGCATTGTGAATCTCCCTCTCCCCCAACTTGCAGTAAGTGTCCTTCCAAAAATTCATCTCTGAAGTCATTTCCTTTGGGAAATTTCCCTTTTCCTCTCTTTGCTGGGTCACCATCCTCCCCCACACCTTTATTTGCTCTCATGACTTCTGATACTTAACAATAATTTTATATTATCTCCTGTGATCATGTTATTATTGTCACCTCCACGACTTAGTTCCATGAGGACAAAGACTAAATGACTCTCTTTTTTTATATTAATTTATCTCCAGCAGCTAGCATCCTTGCCTTGTGCTCAATATATACTAGATGAATAAATGAAAAAAAAAAGAGTGAATGATTTACTGTCATGTTTGTGGAAAGGAAAGAGAATAGAGTTTATAGAATTCTTTCAGGATGGGGTGCCCTTCTTTCCTCAAATGGCTTTTCTGTGGCTCCATTTAAATAGTCCCTTCATTCTCCCTGTATAATTAATGGAGACCCAGCGAGCTGTTTGTGCTGATGCATCATCTCCACCCCACAGCAAATGCATTTGTTACAGAGCTATCTAGGCCAAAGCTAATGAAACATTTGCAAATGTCCTGATTTACAAAGAGAAAATTGCTTCACCTGAATGACAAGGTTTGGATGCAAGGGAAATGTTTTTCTTTGCAATTTTCTAGCTGTGTTCTGGGAAGCCTCAAAGTCCCAATGAAACACACATGAGCAGTCCCCTCTACAAGGCAAAGAGCAGAGGTCACCTTGGAGGAGGACAAAAGTTCTGAGATCCACATTCCCCCATGGCGATCTTTGTGTGAGCCTCAGAACAGCTGCGAACTCTCTGAAACTGTACACAGAATGTGTGTCCTCACACCCGTACCATCCCAAAGAGAACATAAGCTTCATGTGCTCCTCACTGGGGCTCTGTGGCTTCCCAATAGTTGAAAAGCAGTGCTCTAAAAGAATCTATGTCTATCCTTGAATTTATTTGTTAATTTTTTAAAAAAGAAAATAAAGAATAAGGAGCAGAGATGAATGTAAATTCTGAAGGTATCCTTCTGTCTTCTAGTCTCAACCTTCTCTGACCCACTGTGCAGATGAGGAGATCTGGATCCCTTGGAGAACTGAATCGCCTGGGGCTTTACAGCAAAACACACACACAAACTGAAAACCCAAATTCTTCCAGCCCAATGTCTTTTCCATCTCACCATGCTGTTCATTGAGAGGAGATCATTTATTTCTTCTTTCATTTCTTCTCCTGTTCACTCATCCAATTTTGTCTCCCTCACGAATCTATTCTTGCTGTCTCAACCTTTATTTTCTCAACATGAATTTTGAACATGATCATCTGCGACCAGATTGTTTCTGAGAAAAAAGTTTGGTTTCAATAAACGTTTGGCAAAGCTGTTAGATTTGAAAATGAAACACAATATGAGAATACATTTATCTTTTTCTTTCCAAATGCATCTTTCAAGTGACAGTAAAGGAACAAAAAAAAATAATAATATGAATCTATAAGAACCAAGAGAGTGGAAGAAGAAAGGGCACTGCATGAGAGACTTCACCATGTTTTAGAAGTTAAAGATGGAGGATTCACCAAAAGGACAGAAACACAAAATATGTGTCTGTAGAGGGACACGCTGATGAAAGACAGACTGATTGGTCTTAGGAAGTCAACATATAACAATAAATATAGGAGGATGGTGACAATTGGGAGATGGTAATAAAAATATAATAAAAGAAATGCCAGAGAAATTTTGAGAAAATAGTCAGATAATAAAATATGACCGAGATAAAATCTGAATGATGAAGTTTTCCATGGATTGCCTATTGGCTCCCAATGCACCTTTCGTAGCCTCCTCTGAGATAAGACAGATGGACCCTGTAGCCCTTGCAGATATTTCTCATTTGCCAGTTGGCACGATGTTACACTTCAGTAGAAAGAATTGGAGGAACATTGGAGAATGATGGCTTTTTCTCCCAAGTTTTAGTGTGCTCTTTTCCCTGGCCTCCTGCAGCACATGCAGCTTTTATGGCACCCAACTCCTGTAGAGTGTGGTGGCCCAGTGTTCCTTGGACCTCACCTGGAGCCTTCCCATGTTGTGTTCTGATTGATGTGCCCTTAGGCTGGGGCCATCTCTGGCACTCCAGGGCACAGATTGTAGCACTTCTCTCCCATTCAGTACTCAGTTCTCTCCAACAAGATCATACACTCTCCAGTGAAGCTTGCATCTCACCTTGGGGTTAGAAGAGAGATTCTTTCTTGGTATCCTAGCGTAACCCCAGGATAGTGGGTCATACCTGTACCTGTTCTTCCTATATTTTTGTTGCCTTTTGTGCGGGGGGGAGGTACTAGAGGTTGAACCCCATGGGCATTCTACCTCTGATCTACACCTCAGTCCTATTTTTTATTTTGAAACAGGGTTTCACTAAGTTGAGGAGGTCCTAAGTTGCTAAGACTGGCCTCCTGTCTCAGCCTCCCAAGAACATGTTACCTTTCACTAGTCAATTTCCCATTAAAACAATGCCACTTTTAATTAATAATTCTGTATATTAGGCTTTCCCTGTTAAATGAATGTGTAGTTTCTGTCTCTTGATTGGACCTAATGATTGAAGATAAATCAAGCAATATAACCAGGAAAAAAATCTTTGGAAATATGGTGCTAAATATTAGCAAAGAAGGCTAGAATTTAGTTTTAAGAATTGTGATTCCTTCTGGGCATGGTGGTGCATGCAAATAATCCCAGTGCTTGGAAGGCTGAGACAAGAGGATCACAAATTTGAGGCAAGCCTCAGCAACTTAGTAAGACCTTCAGCAACTTAGTGAGAACTGTTTCAAAATGAAAAATAAAAAGGGGTGTGGGTGTAGTGCGGGGGTAGAATGCCCCTAGCTTTAATCCCCATGACCTTCCCCCCAGTTTGGCTCCCTTTGAGGAGCAGAAATAGAAAGTGGAATGTGGTAATGTTAATTTTTATTTTTTTTCTAAGATGCTGAGGCTGGCCTCAAACCTGCAATCCTCCCATCTCAACTTCCCAAGTACTGGGATTATAGGTGTGTGCCACCACACCCGTTTTGGTAATGATATTTTTATTATAAACCTTTTTGATAATTTTTAAAACCATAGATATGCATATATTTTAATTAATTTTTAAAATAAAAAGTCAAAATGTAAAACTTCCCTTGGAGAGGTAATAAGAGACTGAATGGAAAAATCTGCCAAGTGCTTGAAGGACAGTCATCATTAAATGGATGGTGGTAATGGTATAGTAATTATTGAAGAAGTGAGTTTGGAGGATAAAAATCTATGATTTCACATGATGTGGATTTTAACATCAAGGACAATAACAGAATGAGTAAAACTTGGCTTGACACAGGTAAGCATACCCATTCTTGATGTAACACAAAATTTTTTCCTGATATTCAATTTTAGGTAGATGTTTTCATGTTCATGTTTCACCAAGGTCAATGAGAAGCATTTTCAATGATGTCTTAGATAAGGTTGTGACTGGATAAAATAATCAATCTTTCCCAAAATACTTTTTCTACTCCTGCCTCATACTAACAAACCCCCAACACTCAAATTACAGTAACAGCAGTGATACCGCAGATATCGGCTTCAAAATCTTACTAAATATATGTGTATTTTAAAACCTGTCAGGGATTGAATCAATTTATGTAGATTTTCTCTAAATTAACATGATTCTGACAGTCTAATTAATAAAAGGTTCAAAGACAGAATATTTTTTGAAGAATGGATCAATAACACACTTTTCAACTAACTTCTTTCCAAGACTGAGGTCAGTTGAAAGCACTTTGACATCATTTCCAATCAGATAATTGGCCTCTTTTCAACAGAGGTCAGTCATGGGATTACCAGGTACCTTAAGGATGCCCAGGAATTCAGAGACTCTGTTGCCCAGAAACACGTGACTCATCAAGCCCTTAAAATATATTGCTAAACCAGTTGTGTGTTTATATTTCAAACTTATCACCATACCTGAAATCAAACTGATGAAACAGAATCTCAATGCATCAGTCAGTTTCAATTTATGGCTGACAGGTCACATTTTGACAACAAAAGTAAGTCTCATTACTAAGTACCATTTGCATTGAAACCTATCTAGGGGATTCTGATGAACACTCCAAAATATAATTTTTAATTAATTTCTCTGAGTAAGAGTGATAGATATAGCAGGGCGTGGTGGCGCACGCTTGTAATCCCAGTACTTTGGGAGGCGGAGACCAGAGGATCTGGGTTCGCGGCCAACCTCAGCACACATGCGCGCGCGCGATCTATTTCTCTCTCTCTCTCTCTCTCTCTCTCTCTCTCTCTACCTAGTGAGGCCCTCTGCAACTTCATGAGATCCGGTTTCAAAAAATAAAGCATAAAAAAAAATAGGGCCGGGGGTGTAGCGCGGAGGTAGAACGCCCCTGTGTTCAATCCCCGGTACCGCAAAAAAAAAAAAGAGATAAATATAGTAT
Organism: Glis glis; assembly: GCA_004027185.1. Lineage (NCBI taxonomy): Eukaryota > Metazoa > Chordata > Mammalia > Rodentia > Gliridae > Glis > Glis glis. The sequence continues at coordinate 1,152 of PVJS01003880.1, read as the reverse complement.
ATATATAACACATATGCATCTACTATATATATATATCATCATATATTATTATGTTACTGCATATATTATACAATTGATATATAATACTTTACAGGCATATGTGCATGGACATTTATGTTTTTGTCTCATAAATATATATATATTATATGTGTATATGAATTAACTATCATATATATGATGTATACTATAGAGAGAAACAGAGTTAGATAGAGACAGAGAAAGCAAAACTAAGCACACATATCATCAGCAATGTTGAACAATTGACTAAACTCCATCGCATCTTCTGGACACTGAAGAGTAAGATCTTGTAATAGGCTTTGAATGACCAGTGAATGAGTGACAGGACATAAAGGCGTGGTCTGGTAACCAGACCTCAGGATGAATGTGGTGAGGATCCTGCCCTAAGTATCAGAAAGGTTCATTTCTTTCTTAGCTTCAAAAACTATTACCTTGACTAATCTCAGTTGAATGATTCTTTTTCCAATTTTGGTTTTCTCATGAAAGTAGAATCATAATAAAATTCCTACTTATCTCACAATATTGGTTTGAGATTCACGCAAGCTAATATATATGAAGTGGTTTGGGAATGGTAGAGAATTCAGATTTGAGGTAATAGAATACTTATCTGAACATGTTGGTCTAAGTTCAAATTTTAAGCAAAAATGAGAGACTCATATAATTGGGAAATCCAAAGATGCAGATGGCTTCAGGGAGTTCTAGGTACTTAAATTTATCCAGGATCTGTTTTCTTTGTCGCTGCTCCCTGCTTCACACTATGCTTCATCCAGGAAGGGGCTACTTGCTTCCTTTAGAGCTTAGTCTTCTAAGGAAAAGGGAGATCTTGCATCGGTGTCGGCTTATCAATTGCCAGGGAAGGACTTTAACTTCACAACCTAGGGTCACACACTCATATCTGCGCCAATCACCATGGCCAAGAGGAGGGGTAAGGAATTGAGCAGACCTGCACACATGAATGCAAGAAATGACACGGAGTGGTGGATATTTAGCTCTTCAAAGTAAATGTGACTTTACCAGAGGAAGAGGCAAAGACATACTGGAAAAGAAACATCACATTCCCGCCATTGTGTCATCTATCTCCCTCTGCTCCCAAAATTTCCCCTGCATTTCTTTTTTTTTTTTTTTTTTTTTCGG
>PVJS01003879.1:0-72650 GCA_004027185.1 Glis glis | reverse complement strand
GGACCAATAAAAAATGAGACAAACAAGTACCTGATGTTCCATAGCTGTTAACTCAGGGCCTATACCCTACCTTTTTTGGCAACCCCGCGTGCGCCGAGACTTAAACCAATCCCCAAACGACAAGGTTCAAATCACTGCTTATTAGCCAATCAAAATAAAGGGCACCAAAGGCCCCCAGTTTGTGTATAAAAGTTGTTCTAAAAATCAGCTCGGAGGCTCTCCATCTCACTGCTGTGTCAGATGGACAGAGGGTCCAAGCTCAAGCTTGTAATAAAGACTCCTTGCTTTTGCATGCGGACCTGGACTCCTGGAGCTTCCTTGGGGGACTCACTGATCTAGGTGTTTTACTACCTCTGAGCTGCACCCCCAGCCCTATTTTATTTCTTACTTTGAAACAGGGTCTCTCTAAATTGCTCAGGGTCTCAATAAGTTGCTGAGACTGGCCCCAAACCTTCTATCCTTCTATCTCAGCCTCCCAAGTACTAGGATTACAGGCATGTACCACAACACCCCTCTGCCATATGACATTTCTAAACACCAGCTCATTGTTTTCTTATAAACAAGTGTCAATTGCCACGTTTCTTTCCTCCTTTGCAAAAGCTCTGTGGACATTTAAGCTTGAAGTGTGTTTTGTTGAAATGCCACGCATTCTCTTGCCTTGCTCCAGCACTTACAATGGCAGTATTTCTGCCAGTGTGACCTTGCAGCTGCTGTCCCAGCCTAATCACACAGTGTGCTTTCCTGGGCCTACTTCTGTCCTGGGTCTCTCAAAAATATTTTCTGATTTTCAGGTAGCCCTCCCTTCTTTTCAAGTCAATTTGGAATCAATTCTCTGGATAAATTTTTGTTTTCAACCCAGAAATAGAAACCATTTTTTTTTTTTTTTTTGCGGTACCAGGGATTAAACGCAGTGGCGTTCTACCTCGGCGCTACACCCCCGGCCCTATTTTTTATACTTTATTTTGAAACCGTGTCTCACGAAGTTGCGGAGGGCCTCATTAAGGAGAGAAAGAGAGAGAGAGAGAGAGAGCGCTGAGGCTGGCCGCGAACCCGGATCCTCCGGTCTCCGCCTCCCAAAGTACTGGGATTACAAGTGTGCGCCACCACGCCCGGTTTAGAGACCATTTTAATTGGTCCCTTGATTACAGGAAAGATGACAGATCCAAATAGAAATGACTTTGCAATGTCTTGTTATTTGCAACTACTTTTGTGAATGGCGTTCTGAGTGCAAACATCAGCATTGGTATGGAAGGAGAGGAGGAAGCGGGATGACCTCTGGACATGGCAAACATTTCTCTGTTAATCCTGCTTATCCCCTTTGTTTCTCTCTTGTGGTTGACTCTCAGTAGGGAAACTGCTGGCTCTTATTATCATCACTTTGAGCAGAGGTGTGACTGTATTATGTAAAGGTGCTCTGCATCCTGGGGCAGGAGAGAAGTGCCTTTGTTTTATTAGCCTGACAGTTCACAGCAACTTGAATTGAAATTGATGTGATCAGAACTGCAGTGCTGTGTCTGCTGATTACCTAGATAGAAAGAATATTGGCGGACACGGAGCCCGGCACAAATGTTCCCTTAAATCTGATTGTTCTGGCTAGCAGGAAGCTGAAAGCCATCCAGCATGAATTTCCCAGTAGAATTGAAATGAATGATGAGAGCTTAGAGACAAATGAAAAGTAAGAAAATCCATAAATGAATTAATAAGGAGCAGAGCTGAGCAACATATGAGGTGGGGGAACAGGGGGAGAACACATGGAATGCAGGTCTGCTCACATTGGGGGTGACGGAGAAGGATGCCATTCATTCTCTGTATGTTTCTGAATGCCAATTCCCTGCTATTTCTGTACTTGATGCTCTGCAAGCTATTTTAACAGGAGAGCTGGATAACACCTAAGTATGTGGATGGGTCAGTATATAGAGAATATGCAGAGTTGATGGGTTTTTGTGGGAAGTGCAGAAGGAAATCCAGTTCTCATTCAAACCGATCATTTTGTTTGCATACACATGGGAACCTGGCCACAAAGACTGAACTCTCTGGCACTACATATGTGTATGGGGTGAGATGGAGGAAATGTTGAGGACAAAGTGTTAGGGGACTTTGTGGGTTAGTTATTAAAATACCAGGATTTTCTCTAAATGAGAATTGGCCATTGAACATGTATCCTATAAATGAGGCTCAAGAACTGTGAACCAGGAAAGTTGGTCACAGAGAAAACATACTAGAAATGGATATTTTTTTTTTTTTTGTGGTACTGGGGATTGAACCCAGGGGCGTTCTACCTCCGCGCTACACCCCCAGCCCTATTTTTTATACTTTATTTTGAAACCGGGTCTCACGAAGTTGCAGAGGGCCTCACTAAGTGGAGAGAGAGAGAGAGAGAGACTGGGAGAGAAAGAGAGAGAGAGAGAGCTGAGGCTGGCCGCGAACCCGGATCCTCCGGTCTCTGCCTCCCAAAGTACTGGGATTACAAGCATGTGCCACCACGCCCGGCCCAGAAATGGATATTTGTTAATGAAGTATAATGAGAATAGCTAAGATTGGGGGTGCCATTGCGTGCAAAGCACTGTGTAAATAATCTTCCATCGCATCATTCAGTTCATATGTTAACTTTAGGAAGTTAATATATGATAATAATCACAATAATCACCCCCCTCTTATTAAGTAAATAGACGTTGAGAGAATGCAACCGCTTTCACAAAATTACAAGGCTCATAGGTAGCAGAATTAGGACCTATATTCAAGAGTATGCAAACTCTCAACTATAAAGTATCATGTCTCTCCTGAAAAATCAGTATCTGGGCTTCTATTCGATTATGGGTGAGTAATAGCATCAAGACTAAAGGATATTGTAGGGTAGGATAAATAGTGTTGGACTTTTACCTAGCAGTGGAAGAAACCAGATAGAAAGAAGAAAACAGTCTGGGGGAAAAGTCAGTGTAAACAGAATTAGCCATTTGATTCTTCTCAACCCATACACCACTTTCTGAACCAAGTCCTGGGTTATGGATAAATTACACGTGCCTTTCAACTTCATCTGGTGACAATATTCCTGAGGGTGGCCAGAGTCAAAGAGCTGTGATAAGTGTGTCTAAGACATGTGATTCCTGGGGTATTTGGGTGGTGTGGATGACGAAAGAGAATATGACAACTTTGGACAATATCCTCCCTCCTTTGGGAAGGGAATATTAATTAATGATGATGAAGAGCACATTGGCTTAATGGACAGTGACAGTTCACCCCAGCTGAATGAAAAAGCTTGTGTTGGAAACAGGGCCACCTGGCTGACAGATTCAGAGTGCATGAGAACATGGGCATTCTCAAGTGAGCCATGGTGTGCATCCTGAAAGGCATAACCAGTGAGCATGGTGTGTCCTACTGCATAAACAGTGTCTTTTGCACAGTCTGTGTACCATCTCTTTAAGGATAAAACTCAACAGTCTCCACGATGATGATGATGATGATGATGATGATGATGATAATGATGATATTTCTTGGAGAAAAATGGCCTCTTACAAGCCAAGGTAGGAGGTGGGAAAGAAAAATGCTCTCCAATCCAAGACACACTTATAACAGGAGAGAGAATAGGCTACTGTCTCACTGGAAAGAGACTGCTATCTTTTACCAGGGAGCCAAGGAAAGAAAGAATATTTAGACCTGTTTTACCAGATGGGTTCCCTGTTTGCAGAGATACCCTGGATCCTTATTTTTTTTTTTTTGGTACTAGGGACTGAACCCAGGGGCATTCTACCTCTGAGCTACACCCCCAGCCCTATTTTTTTATTCTTTACTTTGAAACAGGGTCTCAGTAAGTTGCAGAGGGCCTCACTAAGTAGCTGAGGCTGGCCGCGAACCGGATCCTCCAGTCTCAGCCTCCCAAGTACTGGGATTACAAGTGTGTGCTACCACGCCCGGCTCTGATCCTTCTGAGTTTATGTTTCTCCTGGCTAAGATCTTCTATTAAAAGATAAAAATATCCCATAGCAAAGGCCAAAGAAATCTGGTCATAAAAATGTTCTCTTTCTTGCCACCATTGTTTCATAGTTTTTTATTCTCTTCCAATTTTGACGCTTCTTCAAATTTTAGGATTTGTAATGTCAGTCTGAGAAGATGAGACAAGTCTTCTCTCAATTGGCATCAGAGGCAGAAATAAGCAAAAATTCCCACACAAGGGTGTTCCCAATTTAACCTCTACCTGGAACATTTGAAAGGTTGGTGCAGGAGAGAACCATCTAGATAGTAAGCATGGAAAAACAAGGAAGATATATGGGGTCCTTCCTTTAAACAGTCCAGCACCTAGTACATTCTAATCCAAATAAATGGTGCTTAGAATATTCCAAGTATTATATGCTCAAAAAATATTTCTTGAATGACTATGAGTAAATGTTCTGAGGAATGAATAAATGAGTTTACTATAATCATGATATCCCAATATGATGTTTCTCTGAAGATACTCTAGGATAAGAGTAATAAAATTGAAAAAAAATAATACAGCCAAGTGATTGGCCACGACTGAGCCTTGGTTCATTCACCTGCAGAGTGAGGACAACAGTGATCCATTCCGAGTGCATGGAGAGGTCCCCATGCTCCTGTTTGCAGAAACCTTCCATGGAGTGTTCCACAGTTTTTAAGCACTCAGTAAATTTTAGGTCATTGTTATTTGAGTTGTTATATCTTCTAATGCTGAACTTTTACTACTTATTTTATTTTTTTATTTTTATTTTTATTTTATTTTTATTTTAATACTGGGGATTAAACCAGGGGCATTTTACCTCCGAGCTATACCCCCCCGCCCTATTTTATTTTTTACTTTAAAACAATGTCTCACTAAGTTACTGAGGGCCTCACTAAGTTGCCTTGAACCTGTGATCCTCTGGTCTTAACCTCCCAAGTATTGGAATTACAGGCACGTGCCATCACTCCCGGCTCTACCTATTTAATTAAAAACAAAATTGGGGCTTCTTGTACAAAGTGACTTTTCCATTATTAATTTCAGAGGAATGATACAGTGGAGTGAATGACAATACAAAGATTATAATAGATTATATATAATTATAATATATTATAATACAAAGACACCATAATGTAAGAGATCACAGGAGAAGACAAAAGTTAAATTCATTTTTGATAAGGATTATTAGGAGTACAGGAGAAGTTTATGGAAAGATCATTACCCATAAGAACACTCCACAGTTACCCCATAGTTGTTGAGAGCAAGATGTAGGTACTATGTATATGAAAGTCAAATTGAAGAACGGAGAAGTGTTGGCGATGATTAGGATGAAAGAGATTCTGATTTCTGGAAAGGCTTGTTGAGCTGTACATGGAAGGGATGAACAGGTAGAGACACACCAATTGGTTGGCCAAGAAAGTTGGAGGTGGCCTATATGGACAAAGACAGAAAAGAAAGAAAAGGAAGGTAGCACTGTGAGACCATCATGTTGGGGTGCAGTAAATGTGCTGATGCGCTTTGTGTTAGGGTTGGGGTTTGATCTGTAGCACTTCATCTTTAAAGTCAAAATTATATCTTGGCTTCTATGATGCTAAATAAAATATAATTATTAATTACTGAGACTTCAGTTATCAAATTCATCCATAGGAGAAGTAAAAAGACAAAAGTAGCTTCCCAGCACACTCGGCATACTCTGAGGTCTTTATGTGGAATTCAATGACAGAAAATTAAACAGGTCTTTCCCCAAAGGAAGAGAAACTCCCAGCAGTGTGATGCATCGTTTTCATGGGGAATATCTTCATTTGAAATTCTGTGTCTATGTGAAGGCATAAAGTCCACTGGGAATATCACATTTCCCCACACCATGCCATCCCTCAGGCCCACTCCATTCCTTAAAAACCCAAGTAGTGTGGATACGGAGAGAAGTTATCTGGCAACATAAACACGTTCTCTCATCCTTAACGGGACCCCACACCTTACACACACACACACACACACACACACACACACACACTTACATGCAAATGTAAATACAGGGATACCCACACAATTCTACATTTAGGGCACTAATATTGCCCTTTTGATATCCAAAGGCTGACAATGAGAGGGTAGAGATTTCAAGAAAGATCTAATGAGGCCTTACAGAAAGGCATGGGAGCAAAGTGCCCCTGCATAGGGGTTGCAGTGAGAAACACGAAAAGGTGGATTTATCAATCTCAGAGCAGAAGCAACAGAGACTGGCACCAAAACCTAAGAGCAAAGATGACTCTCTTCGCAGACCAAGCCGAAGGAGCAAAACAATAAAAAGACACCTCAAATAGATAGAGTGTCTCAGCTGCAAGAGAAAAATAAGCAGACCCTCTCGAGCTCTATCCCGTTGATACACATTCCCTCGACTTTGCCAAGTTTTTATTCCTCAAGATAAACCTGAAGGCCAAGCTGCTGCAGATGAATTACAAAGCACAGCTCTCTGCTCAAGTGGCATTTGATAATGCCAGACAGTTAGGGACCAATAAAGTCGCCACCTCTGCAAATCAAATGAGCCAGGTCCTAAACATGCACAACCCTGCTCGGATACCCTTGCCAAAAGAACGAGAGGGCAGCAAGGGAAATGGGTACTGAAACCACTGGCAGAGGTAACATTTTTATTCCTTCTCTGCTTAGTGTAACCCTCCAGAGCATCAGATGGCTAAGACAGTCGTTTCTCATTTCTGGTATTGTATAGACGGAACATCAGCATGCCTTTGTGAAAATTCTGATGGGTGAAATTTAATTTTTAAAGAACTGACAGTTTGGTCACATTTAGGTTGGTAACAACCTCCTAAACATATGGAAAACTAATACGAAATTTCCTGGAGAGCAGCCCTTATGGAATGTGGATAGCGAATAAGTAGATATAATTTATAATTAACGCGGTGTTGGTAGGTAGCATGCTCCTGGGGTTTGTGCATTCCACATTTGTTGCAGATCAACAATGCATAAGAAATTGTTCTGGCTGCTGTTGATTGCCCAGAATGTGGCTTGTTTTCCTAAGTAGTTCAAAGTATTCCTCTCAGCAACTCGTTTAAACCATTTATTTGTTTAACAAACTTGTTGTTCCAAAAGAGTGCAAATTTGGCCCAACTCTAAATTACCCCAGATGCCAAATCAGCAGGTACAAACTAATGAGGTCTGACTGTGTCAAAAGCAAAGGCAGAACATGTGTCTTCTATTGATCGAAACCCAACTTCTTTGATTTGACAAATTCGGAGCTCTGTTAATTGAAAGGAAAGTCAGGCAGGTTCGAATATGAAACCCAGCTCTCCACGATTTGAAACAATTGATTTTGTCCACGCCTCGGTTTCCTCATCCATAGTCTTGAGACAGAAGCTGCTGTGAAGGTTCGTAGGAAGAATTGGAAGGTTTATGCATAAAGGACCGGGTATAGTGCTTGGTGTTTAGCAAGGATTGAAAAGATGACAGCTAATGCTTCATGCTTGTGCTTAAAGATTTTTTGCACATGATATAAAGGGCCTGAGTTACGTTAAATGGGTTCCAATATGTTTGCTAGCTTTTTTGCTTTCCAGATAGCTACTAACTCTGTCTCCATTTGCTAGAATGTGGCTAATGAGAACTCTGTCTCATGGTTATTATGGTGAGCATTCAAGGAGTTAATGCCTGTGTAGCGTTGGAATGCACTACTCGGTACATTTCAGTCGTCTTCCTCACTGTCCTCCAGTTTTCCTGGGTTGTGATCACTTCACACAGGGTAAAATATGTTGTTTGATAAGCTCTAGAATATTGAAAATAATAACGCACCACTGATGATATATTATTGCCTAATGTTGGCAACTTGCCATTTGTTACCTCTGTATGCGATTTGTGGCACTTACTTTTCGTGTGTCCTTGGCTGGTGTGACCTTGGAAAAGTCCCATTACTGGATGAGCCTGAGATCTCCTCATGTGTGAAATAGAGTAAGTAGTTCTTTCCCAAGAGGACTGCTCCAAGGATTAAATGAGAAAAAGTATTTAAGACTCTGGGTGCTAGTCTAGCATACAATAAAAGAAGCCCCTATTTATTTGTTACTTGTCAAGGAACGGAACTGAAAGCAGCAGAGTTTATCTTTTGGCCACCGAAGGCTGCTTCTAGCCTCTGCGGAGTAATAATAAGCCTCTATCAAATTTGTAGTATGACCCCCTCTCCCCCATAGGCCAAGGGGCACTAATTTATTGCTTTCTGCCCAACAGTCTAGGGAGTGATTTTATCTAAGCATCACCACCTCCCTCCATTCTCACCCTGTCTTTTTTCCAAGACAGGTGTTCTTCTTCTCAAATTGATGTATTTTTCAGCCATGTCAATTTTTCCCAGGTAGCAGGGATAAAGGGAATGTTCTTGGCTAACAAGAAGATTGACAACCAAGTGAAGACCTTCATCACGTACAACAAAGGCAGAGACTGGCGCTTGCTGCAGGCACCGGACACAGATCTAAGAGGGGACCCCGTGCACTGCTTGCTGGTGAGTTCCCCATGTTGGGGCCGAGTGCCCCACACAGTGCGTTCAACAAGAGGACATGGCGTTCAACAAGAGGACAAAGAGAGTTCTGGGATTCTCGCTCGGTTGATGAACAAAATGGGCAGGAAAGGGTGGGCAGGAAAGCAGAGAGTGAAGAAAAGAGGCACAGGGCTGCCTTTTGAGATCGACCAGAGAGATAAGAGCACATAGTGCCTTGCTCACTCCCAGTACTCTCTTTCCCCTGAGGTTTTTCGGGTTTTTGTTTGTTTGTTTGTGTTGGGAATTGAACCCAGGGCTTCATGCATGCTACACATGCATTCTTCCCCTGCCCTCCAACCCAAGTTCTGACAAGGAGCTGCAATGATAGTTTGAAAGAGAATATGAGAGTTTCTACATGGGGATATTCCCTAAACACTCTTACTTTTTCATGCTCTTACTTTTTCATGAAAGTCACCTGTGACAGGTTTAATGATGAAAGTCACCTGTTACGTACATTTACCTGTAGAATTGGGGAACTGAACACAGAATTGTGTGAGTGCACGTTCTGTTGGTAATGTTTCTTTACATTTTGAGAAAAGGTTATGACTCAAAAAAGGGTTAAGAATCACTGATTTAAACACCTATTTTTTTTTTTACAATATGTTTTAATTTTTTTTTGCAGTACTGGGGATTGAACCCAGGGGCATTCTATCTCCGAGCTACACCCCCAGCCCTATTTTTTGTTCTTTAATTTTGAAACAGGGTCTCGCTAAGGTGCAGAGGGCCTCACTAAGTAGCTGAGGCTGGCTGCGAACCCGGATCCTCCGGTCTCAGCCTCCCAGGTACTGGGATTACAAGCGTGCGCCACCACGCCCGGCTATGTGTTTTAATTTTTGTCTTAATCTATCAAGCTTCAGTTGGCAAACACTATGACCCACGGGAAAAATATACCCGATTACTTGTTTTACTAAATAATATTTCATCAGAACATGGTCATGCTTATTTGTTTATGTATTGTCTGTGGCTGCTTTCATCTATGAAGGCAGAATCACATAGTCTTATCAGACTATATGGTCATCAAAGCCTATGATCTTCATTTTCTGTCCCTTTAAAAAATGTTTGCAGGCCCCTGCTTTGAAGTATATTTTTCTTTCAGTTATCTTACTTTGGGCAATAAGTACCAGCATAAACTTATTAATGAATTTGGTGATGTGATGATATCCAAGAGAAAGATAAAGATAGACCTTTCCTCCAAGGGCTTTGAAATCTACTTGTCTATTTGAATGAGGCTAGATTAATAAATGAAGGATCATAGGGTCATATTGTACTCCTCTTAGTAGCTCCGAGGATTGCTTCATGCTTGAGACACCACTGGATCCTAAGTGAATGCAAAAGGAGGGGAGAAAGAGATTAATTGCAAAGAAATGTCTCATTAAATGAATACTATCAATTTTTGCAAAACAGTTCAGAAATTGGGTTTAAGTTCAGAAAAAGGAGAGGCCAGTATGTAAAACTAGAGGGGAGACCACTTCGTTTGAATAAGAAGGGCTTGGTGCTTGTTGTGCTAATAAGAAGGGCTTGGTGTATGTTGTGCTAATAAGAAGGGCTTGGTGCGTGTTGTGTGTGAGCTTATAGTCAGTCTGTCATCTGTCTGTCTGTCTGTCTGTCTATCATTGTTCACAGTCCTCACACAGCTCTGACTTTGATGTCATCCTCGCTCAGATTGCTTCCTTCCATCCCATGAAGTTTGCACAGTCACTTTGCAGGTTCATCCTGCACAGCTGTAGGTGGGTCACCCTCCCACTCGAGAAGATGCCAGCAGCTATAGCTTGACCTTATTAGTCGCAGAGGATATCGCAGTTGTCACTGTGCATCAGGGAAGCAGTCTAAAATCCGGCTTCCCACTCAGCCTCCATCCTTATTACTGGCAACTTACAGGGAGAAAAACAGCCTGCTGTTGTGGTCAGTGCACAAAGCCGGCAACAGACTAAGTAAATGTAATAGCTATTTATTGAATACCTACACTATGCAAGGGCCAGTTCCATGGCATTAAAAAATAAAAAAAGGCTACCTTCCTAGCTAAGCTATTCTAAGTTGGAGCATTGTGATATTTAACCAAAGATGCATGGGATGTGCCAGTACTTTAATAAGGTCCTCCATTCCGACCATGTACTTTGGAGATTAATGCTTACAAGAGAGAATAAACCATGTCACCTAAACAGGTTTGCCCGGGCTCTTTGTCATCATAAATGGATCATTGAAAGCGACTCTTAAGCCTCAGGATGTAGCTCAATGGTAGAGCATTTGCCTAGCATGCACAACATCCTAGGTTCCATCCCCAGCACTGCAATAAATAAATAGGTACATACATAAATATAAAATCAAAATAAAAAATAAAAGTGACTGTTACACAGAATACTTTTCAAGGTGTTCCCTATCCCACCCAAACCCAGAGTCACAGAGTCATGTTACCTTGCTCCCAGAACATAAATGCAATATGAGTTTCCTTCCCCATCTCTACCGGGACTATCCTAATCAAAGCCCCAAGTATTTCTCATCTGACCTACAGTGATGGCTCCTAATCAGCCCTCCCCTTTCTACCTGGCAATCCATTCATCACACAATAGCCAAAGAAGCCTTTCTGTTTTTAAATCAACTTTATTGAGGTAAAACATCATGCATAAAAAGCAACCAACTGAAGAGAACACTATGATGAATTTTGATAAATGTATAGACCCATGTAGCCCTTCCACAGCAGTCAAGATGGAACATTCCCATCACTCTAAAACATTTAGTTTTGTTCCTTTGCAGTTATAACCACAGTTCCAGCCCTGGACAGTTACTAACTGCCTTTTCCTTATTGTAGGCTAGATTTCTCTTTTCTCAATTTGGTGAAATGGTATCAACGTGAGCTTTTGAAAATACAGATGATATATCCCTTCTTTATTTCAGATTTCCAATGGTTTCCTATTTCAGGTAGAATAAATGAAATACTTTATTGGGACCTGTCAGTCCCAGGTGGTCTAGTTCCTGTCTACTACCTGGTCTCCAGCTTCTTCCTCCCTTCTTACACATAAGCCATGGTGGGGGAGGGCCGCTTCTTTCCTCACCATGACTTTACTGTGTTCATTTATATCTTAGGGTATTTGAATGTTGTGTTATTTCTCTTAAAATGAATGCCCTTCTCCTAGTCAAGCTTTTTCTTGGCATTCAGATCCTTGCTTCATGGGGTATAGCTCAGGGCAGAGCATTGGCCTGCAGACTCATGCTTCTTAGCTTTCTTGAGCATCCAGTAAAGTTCTGTTTTTCCAAACTCTCTTTCTCTTCATGGCAATTATTGCTATTTGAAATCAGCACATTTACTCATTGACTTTCTTGACCACCTCCCCTGTTAAGTGTGAGCTCCATAGCCAGGCGTGTTACTGCACACCTGGAATCTCAGTATTTGGGAGGCTGAGACAGGAAGATGTGGTTTCAAAGCTAGCCTCAGCAATGTAGGGAGGCCCTCGGCAACTTGGTGAGACCGTGTTTCAAACTAAAAAATAAAACAGGGCTGGGGGTATAGCTCAGAGGTAGAACACCCCTTGATTCAATCTCCAGCACCACACACACATACACACACACACACACACACACACACTCACACACACAGGGGGAGCCCCATGAATGTAGGGACCATGGCTGTCTCTGTGGCCATTCCAAAGATTATCTCGCAGAATCATACCTGCCGTGTGGTAGGTGCTCAACGTGCCTGTTGTGTGTGGGTGTTGTGCTTGGAGTAGGCACGCCATTGAAATCTGTTGTTTGAGTTTTACATCTGGACTTTGCTGGAAGCCATGCATGCCTTCAGAGAGTTACACTGAAGGATTTCTGGTAATAGCCACCTTCTGAAGCCCATGGGCTCAATTTGAACCCAGAGTTAACAAAATCAGGAGGCTCATTAAGATTGAGAAGAGATAAATTATTGCAATGTAGATATATGATACCCAGGAGCCTTTGGTCCTTCCTCCCTCATTAACCCCGTTTCTTAATTCAGTTTCAACGTGAGCTTTAAATATCGGGCAGCAAGGTGAGGAGGAGAAATGACAAAGGGAGTGGGGAAGAGAGACCAAAATCATGTATAGAAATCTGCCAAAGACACAAAATAGGAAAGCAAATCTTCGAGCTACAGGAGACTCAGACCTGTTAAAAACCTTCTTTAGACTTGGGACCTGGTGGCAGAAAGGAGATAAAAAGTGATTTTAGATTGTGAGGACTCGGAAAGTGACGGTGTCACCGAAAGCACAGCCTAGTGATTAGAAAAGAGATTTTCCAGCAGGGCTGTTACAAGTGTGGAACAAGTTCAGAATTACAGCCCCAAATGGAATGTTCCTGGTGAAATGTATTCTATAGAAATAAGACATCCAGGGTAATTTGGGGCTATATTTTTAGGACTTTCAGACTGATTGCCTAGAGGGCTCAGCTGGGATTTCTTCCCTCTGAAGACTGCATTGTACAATTAGATAGGGTATTACAGGTCATGGTCTACCTGGCTCCAAAGCCTCCGGATCTAGCTCCCAAGAGGCAAGATGTGAACTGAGCAGAGCCTGTGACAAATCCTTGGACCCCTGGGAAAAGCACCGTGTTTCATGGAGAGGGGCCCTGACTTCTTTATGGATTCATTTGGCAGTCATTCACTGGAGCTGAGCAGGCAGTTGCCCCAGGGGACACACGAGTCTATTTTCCACCTTTCTGCACGGTGACTCTGCACGCTGTGCTGCATTGGAGGGGACCTGAATCTCCCTTACCCAGCTGGTTGATCTGAGACCCTCCATCTTCTTTGCCATTGACCCTTTATGGAAGAGTTAATGGTGTCCTAGCTCCAATTCAGAGTTAGAAACTGGGCAGATATGTTTGTACTGAGGTAGGGAGGTGTTGGGAGATGCTATCTGGGAACTTACTTGCTGCCTTGTTATTTATGATAGTTCTAATTTTTCTTTTCAGTACAGTACTCAGATTAGTAGGCATGGGGTATAGGTATCATGAAGATAGGATCTAAAGGCTATTGTACAGAAGGGGGGGAGAAAAAAGGGGGAATTTTGTGCTGGTTGACTCTCAAATAATCTCTAACAGTTTGTTAGGTTTATTTATATATAGTGGGAAATGTCTTTTATTATTTGATAATTCCCCATTGGCCATCCACAGTGCTTGAAACACAGTAGATAATTAATGGATCACCTGGAGAGCGTTATGCTCAGTGAAATAAGCTGGGCGCAGAAAGACAAATACCACATGTTCTCACTTATAAGTGGAAGCTAAAACAATCGAACTAATAGGAGCCGAGAACAGAGTGGTGGGGAAATGGGAAGATGTTAGTTAAAAGGCACAGTGTTTCAGTTAGACAAGAAGAATGAATGATAAGGATTTAAGTTAAAAAAAAAAAAACACTAATGGCTGGGCCTGGTGGCGCACACTTGTAATCCCAGTACTTGGGAGACTGAGACCAGAGGATCGCAGGTTCATGGCCTCAGCTACTTAGTGAAGCCCTCTGCAACTTAGTGAGACCCTGTTTCAAAATAAAGAATAAAAAATAGGACTGGGGGTGTAGCTCAGAGGTAGAACGCCCCTGAGTTCAATCCCCAGTACCACACACACAAAAAAACAACAACAACAAAATAAAACCAAACGAATGGATCAATTAAATCCAACAAACATTTATGGAACACTTGCAATGGCCAAAGGATTGTGTTGGCTAAAATAATGATAAAAGAGGAAAGCGAAAGAAAGGTAGTTAGAATCTACAGGTCCACTGATGGGCTCCAGGAGTTCGTGAACTCCCTGAAATTGAAATTGCATGGTTTGTGCACATTGTGCATTTTTTCATGGTCCTTTAATTTGCAACAGATTTGCAAGCCTTGTACCTCACCCTAAACAGACTAAAGAATAAAGAAAAAAATGTTCCTAGAACCAATCAATTGACAATGTGTCCAGGCCTGTGACTATGTAAAAGGTAAAAAAGGACAGTTCCACATATACATGCTGGTCTTTCCACCCTCTGTAAGTCAGCTGCCAGGTCATTGGTGGTTTCAGGGTAAGGTTCTACATTTTCTTAATGTGGAAATGGAAGGCAAATAGAAAACTGCTCTTGGAACAGGCTGTGTTTTGACTCTGTTGCATTGGAGAGGACCCTAGAAGCATAAAAGCAACAGCTGTGACCATTAGCATGTGGTAGGTGCTCAGCATCATTTAGTTAATGAGACAAAAGAAGGCAGGAAGGAGCCCAGCTTGGTGGCATACACCTGTAATCAAGGCTGAGGCAGGAGGATGGCAAATTTGGGGCCAGCCTGGGTAATTGACCCAGATTCTTATCTCAAAATAAAATTTAAAAAGGGCAGTGGATGCATTGGAATAGCAGAGCGCTTGACTAGCAAGTGCAAGACTCTGGGTGTAATCTCCAGGACACATAAAGAAAAAGAAAAGGAAAGGCAGGAAGGCAAGAAAGAAGGAAGAGGGAGGCCTACAAAGTGTTCCTGCCTGCACAAAATGTGCATAAGAATCCTAGAATCTTGCCTTGTGTCCTCCAGGAGCTGGAAGTGGCCTGGTAGTCATTATAATAAATCTCTCTATTAGTTCCTGGTGACGTGATTTTGACAGATGTATAAAGCAGGTACAAAAGTTTAAGTTAAAAACTGAAGATGAATCACTTATTGTTTTTCTTTACACATTTGGGGAGAATACATACATGCTTGGAAGAAAAAAAAATGAAAGAAAAGAAAAAAGAAGCCACAAAATATTCTCCATGTACCAGCTGGGGGCAATCCAGTACTACAAATGTGAGAGTGGAGAAAAAGTGCACCGAAAAGATCATTTCTAATGTTGCTGCTACTGCGTGAACCGATGTCTTTTCTGCTCAAATTAATATATCTTGGCCAGTTGAAAGCCATAGCAACAGAGCAATGCTGAGATAGCCCGTTGAAAACGCCCTCTTTCCCTTATAATGGCAAGTTTCCCATACCAAATAATCCTTGGCTCACGTGGCAACGGAGCCTCTCAAGCTTCCGGCTTTGGCAAGCAGCTGGCTCAAAATTACAAATTGGGTGCTCCCTGGTCCAGGAATGTCCTCCTGTGGTAGGTGGTGCAAAGGCCCTCTGTTAAGTCTCTATGTCTGGGGATAATCCCCAAGTTGTGCACCTCTTGGAATGCCATGGAGACGACCACAACATGACTCAGTCCATGTACTCCTGGCATGGTTCTGAGTAGAAGAGTAAAGACTTTCACACCCCAACAAAAAAGCGCTACCGGGTTTTGAAGCTTTTATTGACTTATCTGTGGATCCTGTGCAAGATTCCACAGAAGATGCAAAGTAGTACTTGATGTATTCTCTTCTTTTGTAGAGTGTGTCTCTTAAGGAGAGAAAAATACTCTACCTGAAATAGGTAATTTAGGATTGTGCATGGTAAAATAAACAGCAGTATATCAGGGAAGGGGAGACCCTGATATGCTGCAGTTATCAAGAAAAATTTCAGCTGAGCATGGTGTCCCATGCCTGTAATCCCTAGTACTTGGGAGGCTGAGACAGGAGGATCTCAGGTTCACGGCTAGGCTCAGCAAGTTAGACCCTATTTCAAAATAAAAAATAAAATAAAATAGAGCTGGGGGTGTAGCTCTGAGGTAGAATGCATCTGCCTGGGTTCAATCCCCAGTACCACCCCCACCCCTCCCCACACACAAAGAACAAAAAGAAAACATTTATGGAAAAATGACTCTATTAGCACAGGCTGAGTGTTTTGCAACCTCATCCTGGGGCCTCTGCAATGCCTGTGCCAGTCTTCCTCGTGGACAAAGGGAAGCCAAATGTTTGGCTCTCGTGTTTCTCTTTAGTGGGGCTAGCTTCCTCACTCATAGAACATGATAAAGCGAAGACATTCATTGAAAGCTTTACATGAAATTTTCATGCAAAACCAGCTTATTGCTCCCTGAGAGTTTTATTTTCTGTGTTGGCAGTGAGGAAAAGACCCTATGATGATCTGCTCTTTTATTTTGCTAGCATTTTGGTTGCTTTTTTTCCCCTGAGTTTCATTTTTAGTTTGTCATTTACTCTATACTATATAAATTTAATCATTGTATCTCTGTAGCTCTCTGAATATCTGCTGGCTGGGACTTACAGAGCAGAATAAAAGTAATAACAGAGATACATTGGTGATTCCAAAAACTCAAGTCGATAAGATTAGAAAGTAATCTCCCTGAGAGATGAAAAGAAATGTGGGTTCAAACACAAACTTGTATTTTTTGACAACTCAGTACAAGGACTATTTTAAACAAAATCCATAGAAGATTTATTATACTTTATTTTCCTTTTTTGAAAACTGTTGATATATTAGAGAATTTTATCAAGGTTTTCAAACCCACATAAACAAGTCTTTTAAATTTTCATTTAATTTTTTATTGCTAGAGCAATTTTGTCTACAACTGTGACTTTTATACTGAATAAAACTGATTCTTATAATATCCTAATAGAAGCCGGGCGTGGTGGCACACACTTGTAATCCAAGTACTTGGGAGGCTGAGACAGGAGGATCACAGGTTCGTGGCCAGCCTCAGCAACTTGTGAGTCCTCCGCAACTTAGTGAGACCCTATTTCCAAATAAAGAATAAAAAATAGGGCTGGTAGTGTAGCCCGGAGATAGAATGCCCCTGAGTTCAATCCCCAGTACCACACACACACACACACAAAATATCCTAATAGAGACACAATGTCAATTGTTCAAAGGACATTTGGACAGTTTCACATGTCATGCAGCTTTTTCTATACTAAGACCAACGTCCCAAGTGGTGAATGACTAAGAGATGCCAACCTACTTCTTCAGTGTCCTCCCAGCCTGACTCAACTTCCTTTCCTGGCTTCAGATCCCATTTCTCCTCTTCCGTCTTACCTGACTACAAACTGAACTACTCAACTCTTCTTCTTTTCCTTTGCTATTGATATTACCTAGGTCTGAAAGGTCCTTTCACCTCTGGAATGTCTCACCTTCAGTTCACAGCCTACCCATTGTTGCCTCGGGTACCATTTTGTACTGGAAGCCACTCCTAGTCCAAAGTTGAACCTCATCTCTTCACCATCTAGAATCTCATAATATTTTGTCTCTACCTATCTTATGACTTATAAAATATTCTCATCTTATGGTAATCAATAGTAAGATCATATATTGTCTACTTGAATTGTAGACTATAATGACAGAGACCTAATTTTAGTCTTTGCTACTCTTTGATAAGCTTCCCCTAGTATTTTACATGTGAGGTACAAAAATGTTTGTCAAATTAACAAATGGCCATTAATTGAGTAAATTAGATCTGAATTGAAGGTGCTCTCTTTTTGACCAAGTTGGTAGCTGGCTTACATTTGGTAGACACTAGACATTTGTGGAATGAAAGATGGTGGATTGGTGGGTGCAATGGATGGTTGGAGGAGCTCATGGATGCAAGTCTAGAGGTGATGCTTAGTTGGACTTACAGATGGATGGATGGATGATCTGAATTTGGATTTTTTGCTTTTATGACACTCATTTCTCCTCTTTGTAGCCCTATTGCTCACTTCACCTTCACCTGAAGGTCTCTGAGAATCCCTACACATCAGGAATCATCGCCAGCAGAGACACAGCTCCAAGTATCATAGTTGCTTCAGGTAAGAATCTTGTTTCCTTTGCTTGCTGTTGTTGATGGTGTTTAAGAAGCTAGATATCCATGCTTGGAACCTAATGAGCAAGCCAAAAATATTTTTGGAAGTCCCCTCAGCCATTGGCCCTGAAGCAAGTATGCTGAAAACCCCTGCCCAGACAGAATGTTTACAGTCAAAATCCTTCTCAGGCAATGCAGACTGCCGATCTAGGCCATTGTTAGCTTTTGCAGAAAGTTTGTCCCACTAATGGTGATATGCTCTTTCTAGGTAATATAGGGTCTGAATTGTCAGACAGCGACATCAGCATGTTTGTCTCTTCAGACGCAGGGAATACTTGGAGGCAGGTAAGAACATACCATGGGTTGTGCTGCTGAAGTTTAAGTGGCATAAAAATTGTCTAACTTGGTTCAAGTCTAGGAACTTATTCAGCAATGCTGCACATTAGTCCTAATGCCTACTAATTTGTTTATTTTTCTTCTTTATGAAAGTCTTAAACAAATATTTGAGTTTAACAAATTTTCCTGCAGTTTGACCTTTTTGTTATTTAATAAAGATAACTCTTATCGAGGGCCTATATATAAGAACATTTATAAGTGACAGTGAAACAAAAATTAAGTCTAATGGAGTTTTTCCCATAAAAGAAAGCCAGAATCCCTACAGGATTATCACATAGAGAACATGGAGCTTGAAAGGTACATTGCTTATCTAATGCTGAGTTGCCTCTATAAATTCCCCTTGCCTTGAAGCTAGAACAGAGAGGAATGCAGTGATATAGAAATAGCCATTACCCAGGTGGTGTTCTGAGATGTTTAAATCTCATGTGCAAAAGACAGAGTAATAACCATCAGTATGCATATGTTAGGTAAAGTAGAAATGGAATCACTTTAAACCAATGTGTTTAGCTTAAATGCTTCCTGCCTTCCTTCTGAATGAAAATGAGATACCCATGGCTTAGAAAAGAGACATTTAATGAGGTTTAGCAATCATAACAAGATATGAGCCTAATGCATGGTTGTTACACTTCAATAAATATGTTTTAATAACCCACTGACGTTTAATTATCATACAATAACTAGCACTTTAAATTGAAATCTAATGCACAGGTAATCACACTTAGCAATGAGAACATTGCTTTAAAGTTTACAAAAAAGTTCACATGGTGGCCATTTCTCACCTTGGGAATATAAACACAAATACATACTACTCATTTGTAAAATTTATTTTCTTCCTACCTAAGTTCATTTTACATCACACCAATGGAACATGTAGACCATGTTGGGAGGCATTGTTTAACTATATTTCCCCAAGTTTAAGGGAAACCTATTTGTATCATGGGAGGGATTTTTGCCCTCATGTGAAGTCTGATTCCTGTACCCTGGGGTCATGTGGATATGGATATGTATCGATGTGTCTTTGTTTTCCTCATCTAGATCTTTGAAGAAGAGCATAGCGTTTTGTACCTGGATCAAGGTGGGGTGCTGGTTGCTATGAAACACACTTCTCTCCCAATTCGCCATCTTTGGTAAGGGCACCTGCTGCCTGGGAGACACACACCTGGTGGGTGTACGCTCCTAGGACAGGTCTGGGAGTCAGGCTCACAAACTGTGACTGTGCTCACGGTAAAATGTCAAGATCTACAAGAACCCGATTTACACCTTTGCTCTGCTAAGATAAGATTGTTGCCTGCAATTTTGAAAAAGTAAAGGTGGAGGTGGAGGTAGAAAAGGTGTGTGCAGATGATTTCTGCCCCACCAAGAGAGGAACTGAATTTCGGTTTTCTTGTGACACTACCCTCACCAGAATCTTTTCTCTCAGGAACTATGTTCATTATTAGTCATCGTCTCTGAGTAGTTTAACTACTTTCAGTTACCTATCCCAGCTAATGTTTCCTGAAGCTTAGTAATTGAATCATTATGTGCATTATACACAGAGATTAGCAGTCCAAGACAGTTATGCTCCTATGTGGTTTCTCCTGTGCAGCTTCCTTAACTTCCTTCTCTTGAGATGATATTCTGCCAGGTGTGGTGGTGCACGCTTGTAATCCCAGTACTTTGGGAGGCGGAGACCAGAGGATCCGGGTTCGCGGCCAGCCTCAGGTCTCTCTCCCTGTCTTTCTCTCTCTCTCTGCTTGGTGAGGCCCTCCACAGCTTCGTGAGACCCGGTTTCAAAATAAAGGATAAAAAATAGGGCTGGGAGTGTAGCGTGGAGGTAGAACGCCCCTGGGTTCAATCCCCGGTACCGCAAAAAAAAAAAAAAAAAGAGGTGACATTCTGCAACTCTGCCTATATGTCTTCCATAGATGGATGTGTAAAAAGAGTTTCCAACAGGCTTCTTCATTTGTGTTTGAGACTGGCTCTCTCACATGTGAGCTTATTCAAAATTGAAAGCCTGGTTTCCCTTCCATTGTTAGTTACTTTGATTACCAAAGAGAGCCGGGCGTGGTGGCGTAGGCTTGTCATCCCAGTACTTTGGGAGGCGGACACCGGAAGATCTAGGTTCGCGGCCAGCCTCAGCTCTCTCTCTCTCTCTCCCTCTCTCTCTCTCTCTCTCTACTTAGTGAGGCCCTCCGCAACTTCGTGAGACCGGTTTCAAAATAAAGTATAAAAAATAGGGCCGGGAGTGTAGCACAGAGGTAGAACGCCCCTGGGTTCAATCCCCGGTACCTCAAAAAAAAAAAAAAAGAAATCCATCTAAGTCAGTTTTGAAAGGCCATTGCTCTTCAGTATCACGTGTAAAGCTGGCTGCTAAGTAGCACTGAAGATCTGGAGAAACTCACATTCAGGTCTCCCCTTATTGCTCTCTTAACACATCTGGGTCCCTGTGGCTTAACTAACTGTATTGATTAACTGTATTTCTATCTTTGGGTACAATTAAAAACACTTATTCATATGAAAGGCTTAATTTCTCAATGCCCCAGCTACTTTTAAAACGTTTTCTCAGCGGGGTGTGGTGGCGTACACTTGTAATCCCAGTACTTGGGAGGATGAGACCGGAGAATCCGGGTTCGCGGCCAGCCTCAGCTACTTAGTGAGGCCCTCCGCAACTTAGTGAGACCCTGTTTCAAAATAAAGAAGAAAAAATAGGGCTGGGGGTGTAGCCCGGAGGTAGAATGCCCCTGGGTTCAAGTCACAGTATCCAAAAAAAAAAAAAAAAAGGTTTCTCTTCTGATTGGTAGTATCTTTCCTTAGAGGGGACTTTTAAATTTTCTTCTGAGATCTGTTGACTGCTTTTTATTCTCTCCTTAGGTTGAGTTTTGATGAAGGGAGATCTTGGAGCAAATACAGTTTCACATCGATTCCACTTTTTGTGGACGGGGTTCTGGGTGAGCCTGGAGAAGAGACTCTAATCATGACGTAAGTGGAAAACTGCACTGGGTTTCTGTCTTAATAGAAGAGAATAAATCCAGAAGACGTTTTATAGTTAAGCCTGTTTGATTTGCTGTTGTTAAGTTTGAAGTTGTTTAGCGAGACCCTCAGCATCATAGTAAGACCTTGTCTCCAAATAAAAAATAAAAAGGGCTGGGGGTGTAGCTTGGAGGTAGAATCCCCTGGGTTCACTCCCTAGTACCAAAAAAAAAAAAAAGAAAAAAGTTTGAAGTTGTTATTAAAGTCATTTCATCGTACTAAAAGAGTTCCTAGTAAAGAGAAAAAAAATGTGCACAACCATTTTCTTGGCTTTTTGATAGTTTTTAGGAAACCCACCCAGGGTGATAGGAAAAGGCCAAATTTTTTTCTTTCTATACTCAGTAAGTTTAGGACAATTAGAAAGAATTTTTTTCAGTAGGAAATAAAGCTATATATTTAAAACTTTAATAATAAACAAACTGAACACACAGAAAATCTCAGGCATATAAGAATAATTTCTCTTTCAGTCAGAACACAACATTTGATCAAAACCCCACAGAGGATTTTATTTTTCCTGGCTCTTTACCTAACCCAATTGTGAGGTATATTAGGAAAACTATGAGAACAATCTGTTCTTGTGAAATTGCATTTACACTCATTCTTGTCTGGAAAGTGATGATCATTAATTTGTGAAAGGCTTGATTAATGACTCCGTTGCCTATGGGTTTCAAAACATGGGCTTTGAATTTGAAATATGAAACTGTGATATTTCCTTCCCCTAGAAACTTGGTCATGGAAACACAGAAAGGGAAGGTTTCAAAGTAGTTGATCCTGTCACCAATGAAAATTTCAAAATCAAAGTGAATAATTGACACATTTTCTAACCCCATTCCCCATTTTCTGCAATGGATGAAAACAACAAGAAAATTTGAATTTCCTAAAAGTTATACTTTTGCCCAGGGGAAACATAGCTAGATTAGCAATGTATTCCCTAATTTGCCTTTATTCAATTTTTATATTTCTAAAACACAGATTTAAAAAGTTGATCTGAAAGTTCACTTTGTGGATTTTAGCCACACCTATGACTGCTGATGCATACCCCACATTAAATACTTGAGTCTTTCTGGGTAAGAGAATAGAACATATATTGTAGGAACAATTACAGCACTTGACTCTTCTTTCTACTTCCCTAGAGCTGGGTGGAAGGCAAAGTAGCATGGAAACCATGGAAACCACATACATTAACCAAAGAACCTACGAGTATATTCTTGGACCACCCAGAATGCAGCATCTGTAATTGTTTCCTCAATCTTTTTTAATCCAATCACTCTTGTGGTACAAAATATGCAAGTGGGTTCTTAGATCAAATACCATGGGATCTAGCTATACTGGTTATTAGTAGCTTGGCTTTGGTGTTTCCATGTTGACAAAACTTTTTAAGCCTCAAGTTATCCATCTGGGAAATGGAGGTCTCCTCCTAAATATGTTTTGAGGATTAAAAGATGTGATCTATGTCAGGTGCTCAGCATAACACGTGATGCTACTATAAACGCCATGTTCAGGGTAAACACTTAACAAATGCAAGCTGTTGGTAATACTGTCATCATTGTTATGACTGTGATTGTTTTTATCATCATGAACCCTGTAGAGTGTTTGGACACTTCAGCCACCGCTCCGAATGGCAGCTGGTCAAAGTAGACTACAAGTCCATTTTCGATAGACGATGTGCGGAGGAGGACTACAGGCCTTGGCAGCTACACAGCCAGGTAGAAGAAGGAAGAGAACTGAGATTGAGCCCTAGGCAGGAGGCACAGGAGGTGTTGAAGGAAAGCTCATCCTTAAGGTTTAGAAACTGGAGTTCTCTTGGCCCAAATGCCCATTTTGTTCTTTCTTATATATTTTGCATTACACAGCATTGAGCTAACTCGACTTTTATATCTTGTTGAGAAGTTATTTTTGTTTTATTATACTATGATATAATGAGATAAAATTCAAATGTGCTTGGCTTAGATTTACAACTCAAAATGAAATACCAACTCAGCACTGAGATCCAAACATAATTTATCTGAGCCTGTCAAATGGTTGCATAGTGGGGGCAGAGTGAGGAAAAGATATTCCATTTTATCTAGCAATGCAGACAGAGGTGGGTATAAAATAATGAAGTCGTGCTTGATGAGCAGTGCCAGAAAAATCCTTCCTCCCCATTGCCTTGATTCCCTGGGAGCATATAGTACTTCTTGTCTCCTCCCAAGGTACTCATGGTACAAGAATGCAGAATTATTAATAAGACACTCCTACATCCTGGCCTCTCAGTTATTCAGCTCATATCAAAATGCTTGGATGAAAATGTCTGTTTGATTTCCCAAGGCAGAAGTCATTCTGCAGGACTCTCAAAGGATATGGTGGAAGTTCTTGCTGTAAAACTATCACCACATTCAGGCAGCGAGACATATATTCCAAACCCGGACCAAGCAAGACATTTACATGTAGATGTGTAATGGAGCCAGTTAAAGTGAGCCAGTTAAGTGAATAGATTAAGCAAAATTCAGCTCTGGTCTTACAGAAACACAAAAGGAGCTATGGTTGATAGTAGGCGTTGCATTAGCTGGCAACACCCACTCTATTCAAAGGCTCAACAATACAATTATCACTCATTTACATTGTGGCTATTTCCCGTTGGGATGCATCAGTGTTGTGATAGTCAAAGCTTTTATTTATTTCATGGAAAAACACTGAATTTAGCTCTCTTGGTTGTCTGATAGATGAACATAAAAGCAGTGCTATAAAGTTGTGTGGGCAGAGGCATAATAAATCGGGATAAACTGGATCTTTCTATTTCTTAGCAACACTTTTCTTTCATATGCTCATAAATGACCAACTCTACCAATCTTTTGTTACAGGAGAATTGAACTTAATTACTATGGGTTTGCTGTCAATCTAGTATTTCTAGGCTATCTTACTTATCTCTGTGTCCTACATAGCACTGAGCCTAACACTTTGGTAAACAACAGTTTGCTAAATACATAAAGAGTTAAGGATTTATTACATAAATCCCCAGTGCTTCTTTGGATTGCCTCTATAGACGCTTTCTATAATAGACATAAAATGAAAATGTTGTTAGCACAGAGGAAGTTACCAGAATCCATATTACACTAAGGTTTTTATCTCCCTGAACTGCCCTGTTGTGGAGCAGGGGAAGTCGAAGTGACGTGCCCACCTGTGCGTGATGCTTGTCTCCTCACAGGGGGAAGCATGCATCATGGGAGCCAAAAGGATATACAATAAGCGGAAATCAGAGCGGAAGTGCATGCAAGGAAAATATGCAGGCGCGATGGAATCTGAACCGTGCGTCTGCACAGAGGCTGATTTTGACTGGTGAGCTTGTACAGTTATCCTGTGGAGTCATTCGGTACATCAAGTCCACATGGCCCTTGAAGAAAGCTTAGATTTGAAAAAGTAGTAACATACCTAGGGCTGAGTGGCAAAGCTCATTTTCTTACAAGTTTATCTTATAAGATAAACTTGATCTCTTATAAGATAAACCATGATGTCGGGGACATCATGGTTTACTAGCTATGTGCCTGTGCGTATGGCAAATCCAGACATTTCTTTAGATTTAAAAAGGATTGAGACAATGCCTGGTAATTATCTTCACATACTTTTGAGTCTCAAGACAAAACAAGAAACCAGATACGTCCTGTACTGCTTCAAATAGCAACCCTCAAAATAATAAGTGGGCTTTGTTGGGGGCAAACATATTTGTGCTCTAGATAAAAACCTTCTAGAATTTAGGGTCCTCAGTCTGGAACAATGGCCTTCTAAGGCAGTAAGTTCTTTGTCCCTGAAAGTTTTCAGTCAGTGGTCAGCTGAGTATAGCTTATGGAGCTGTGTGTGGAAGACATTTCTCAACTCAGTGCAAGGCTAGATTCAATGGCATGACGAATCTTAGACTCTATGAGCGTAGTGGTAATGGTGGTAGTTTAAACTGGAGAAAGACTGAGATTTGGAAGGTTTAAACTAAACTCAGTGCAGTAGAGTTCTTCCCAGGACATTTGCTAAGCAGGAAGCTAGCTTGTGAGCCAACAGTGCACTCACCTTATTCTTGTTCAGTGTTTAGTGTTCAGGTGAGGTTGACAAATTATTGATTATGAATAATAATTACTCCCTGAGTAATTTACAGAATATTTTAGTTATATGTTTCCTCTTTATATATGGACACACACACACATTTTTCTGCATCATATATATACATGAAGCAGAAATTTATATGTATATGAAATTTATATATTTATATGTAAATATATTTTTATAAATAAATATTTATAAATAAATAAACATATAAGTATAAATATGTTATACTCATATATAAATATAAATAAATATATAAATATAAGTATATAATATATTTATATATATAAATTTAGAGAAAGCAATTACTAAATAAGTATGTAAAGATTAAACAATTAAAACTTGACTTGTATAAAAACTAGTCATTCTTTTTTGTTGTTGTTTATTTCTTTTGGAGCTGGGGATTGAATCCAGGGGCATTTTACCTCTAAGCTACACTCCCAGCCCTATTTTATTTTTATTTGGAAACAGGGTCTAAGTTGCTGGGAGCCTCACTAAGTTGTTGAGGCTGGCTTTTAGCCTGCGATCTTCCTGATTCAACCTACCAAGTACTGGGATTACAGGTCTGTGCCACCACAGCCAGCCAAAACTAGTCATTCTTTAACAATCTATTTCTAGCTGTGTAGCAATCACAGGTCACATGCCTGATCATTAGATCATCAAAATATCAGTGAATTAGATGAGACATTGTGCACACACACGTTTCACACTTTAGAAAAAGCCTTCTCTTGTGGTAGACCACTACACATGTTATCTAAATGGATAGTGCTAGGAAGACCTGTCAAAATTGGGTGCTAGTAGTCAGACCCACAATCCATAGCTCTTCCTCTCTTGGTAGATAAGGCAAGCCAAGAAACCATGCTGTATCTCTTTGGGCTCAGTTGGAGTGAGAGCAACAGAGCTGCAGTTATATTGGGGCTCACAAGAAGTTTGGCAGGGTCCCGCCATCATGACTTCTGTTTAGTCAGCACAAAATCACTCTATTACAATGACAAAAATATTTTATCTCTGTCCTACTCTTCAGGACTGACACCCTGAAATACATTCACAGGAAAACTTACCATGAGGTTATAAATCATTTATCACATCCCTCTTCTCCATCATCCACTCCATTTAAGGAGGATTTGCAAAGGAAGTTAGCATGTTACACTGCTGGTTTATCTTGGCCTTATGCAACAGCCATTCTTTTGCAGACAGCAAATTTATTCTCTGGTAGAAGACCTAAGGGAAAAAGTGAGGAGTCCTGAGTCAATGAGTTCTTAAAATGGCATTTTTTTTCATAGACTATCAATTATCCATGAAAATATCTTACAAAACCAATATTTCCATTTAACCATCTTTAAGCTAAAAGAGAGGATTGTTTTCAATTCCCTGGTTTCTCCTAGAAGCATTTTCTTTTTGGGGGGGCCCTTTTCTACAAGGTTCCAAAATAAACGAGTATGTTGTTGTTTTCCTTTTTCTATTTCAAGCTAGACCAGAGTGAAGGGGACACAGGATAAGAAAAGCAACCAGGTTTCTCTCCTTCCCCATCCACCACACCTGTCAGTCTTGTCCCAATTGTTGCATTCATTTGAGATTGGGATCTGTTACTCACCTGCTACCTGAACTGCATTCTGATGCGTGGAAAGTGAATCATACACAAGGACATCTGTGGTTTTCTGGTCGAATGGGGTTTTTATGACTGAAAATATTTTGGAAGGCTCACCATGATTTTGTTGAGTTTCTACCAGCAGCTAGAGTTTGGGTGATTCCACCTGACCTGTCGTGTAATGAAAAGTGTTATCATTGAATGTCCCCAGTTAGCCTGGCTCCCTGGACATTCCCTCAGGTGACCTTGCCTGTCACTCTCCAACATTTGTAAAGTAATTCCCTTAAGTAAACACTGGGTATCCTGGAGGCAACAATTCTGAAGTCTTCCTGCCCATGCTGTTGAACCAGCACCAAATCCAGCTGGTATGTGCAGAGTTCTAAGTACCAGCCACCCGGTGACAGGCCCCTGAGCTGAGCCTATTCCTTCTTTCCTGTCCTCACGGGCCAGCATCTCACCTCCATTACACAGATGGGCCAATTCACACTAATGCTTGCCGATTGCTGCCTGCGATTTGTCTGTGCATGTGGAGGGGCAATTTGTTGTCATTCTCTGTGCCCAGTTTCATCTTCTAGAAGCCAAGAATATCAAGGCACTTAGAGGTCCCTGGCAGCAAGAATGAGAGGGGGATGAGAAAAAAGGCTGATGATCTCCAAAGCACAGAGAAGGTTTAAAGCAGTTAGTCCAAACTGGCAGCATCAATTGCCCAGGATGAAACTTTTCCTTAGGGGAATGCTCTAGTCACTCTGAAGGACATTTTTTTTTCTGGCTGTGACTTTGAAGCATATGGTTTATGCACAGAGAGACCTGGCTCAGCTCTAGTCGGTAGATCCAGATGTCTTGGAAGAGCATCCCAAAGACATCACCAGTAATGAGGACCATGCCACATGTGGCTCAGTTAAACTCTGCAGAGAGCTTTCACTGAGGCACCAGCCTCCACCAGGGCTTGTTTTCTAATGACAATTGGTACTGTGTATCCTTCTAATGAGAACAAAATCTTCTCTTTTTAGCTTAAAGATGGTTAAATGGAGCCGGGTGTGGTAGGTCATGCTTGTAATCCCAGTACTTGGGAGGCTGAGACAGGAGGATCGCAGGTTCACGGCCAGCCTCAGCTACTTAGTGAGGCCCTCTGCAACTTAGTGAGCCCCTGTTTCAAAATAGAGTATAAAAAATAGGGCTGGGGGTGTAGCTCAGAAGTAGAATACCCCTGGGTTCAATCCCCATTATGGCAAAAAAATGGTTAAATGGAAGTATTGGTTCTAAAGGATATTTTCTTGGGGAGTTGATATTCTATGAAAAATAAAATTCCATTTTTGAGAAGTCATTGATTCAGGGAAGGCTGACTTTTGACTGATGAGAGTAGTTGACCGTGGACTAATATGGAATTGTCTGAACAATGTGCCGCCTACTGAAAGATTTCTCTTGGCTCTCTCCCCAACAGTGACTATGGCTATGAACGACATAGCAATGGGCAGTGCCTGCCAGCATTTTGGTTCAACCCGTCCTCTCTGTCAAAGGACTGCAGCCTGGGGCAGAGCTACCTCAACAGCACAGGGTGAGTGTCTGAGGCAGAGGCCTTGAGAGGCAAGCCGTCACTGCTTCTGAGCCTGGCTTATATGGACAGAGTTAGTTCTGACCAAGGACTAGGCTTCTGCCCTCATAGTGCAATGCATTTGTGTTTGTTCATTTTAATAATGCAGCATAGCTTTGCCTGAAGAGCACACGTAGCATCTGAGAAGAAAACTCCAGTTGAAAATAAATGAGAAAGTTTCCTTGGATGAAGATGATGAGGATATTAATATATGTTTCTTCACTTTTTGATATTTGAGAACTGTTTAATCATGTGATTGAACAGTTAGCTTTTACCCTCAATGCATCCCTGTAAGAAAGGCCAAATAGATGTTTTATAGGTGCATTTCCTCTTTCATAGATGTGGAAGCTTGAGTCAAAATAGGAGCTCATGGACTTTTCAGTACAGAAGCTGTAATAGAAAGGTGCTTCACCTTATGCCTTATGTCCAATCTGGACATATTGAAAGTATGCATTCTAATTATAAACCTGCAATCAACTTCTGAAATTTGATGCTAAATATTCTGTATCATGTGTATTATCCAGCATTATTTAAGAAATATGATCAAGGGGAAAACATTCCATCACTTTGCCACAAAAGTAATGGATGTTAATGGACTTCTAAAGAGTCTACAGAATTTACTTGGATTCTGATTTAAACAAATGTTCTGTAAAAAGTGACTCTTGAGCCATCAGGGTAAATTGAACGTGTACTGCTGCAGGGGATATATGAGGTTGGGCTCTCCAGAGAGACAGCACAATAGGAGTTATGCTAGTAGAGGAAGAGATTATAATAAGGAGTTGGTTTATTTGCGTATGGAGCAGGGCAGGGTGAATATGGAGCTCTTCAGGGTGAATCAGCTACCCAAAGACCCTGAAGAGCTGGTGGCTCAGTTCCAGTCTGAGTGTGAAGGCTCAATAACCAGAAAGCCAGTGTAGGTGTTTTCCATAGACCAGGAAGCTTGAGACCCAGGAATAACTGTTCTTTCTGCTGGAGTCCAATGTCAAAGGAATAGCCAGTGTGCTGATTTCAGTGCCACTGGGCATGAGGAATTCTCTCTTACTTGGGGTAGAAGGGGATTATCAAAGCATCAGACTTTCTATTCTGTTCAGTCTTTCCTGACTGGATTAAGCCGACTCACATCAGCTAGAATAATCTAGTTGTCTACCAATCTAAATGTTAACCTCATCTAAAAACATCCTCATAGAAATACCTGGAATGTTTGGCCAAATAATCTGGGTACCCTGTGACCCAATCAAGTTGACACAAAAAATTAGCTATCACAAGTGATTTTAAGGAATTAGAGTTATATATTTAGCTGTGACAAAGGTATTTTGGTTAGGATAAGAAAATGAGAAGCCTTTTTTTTCCATTATTCTAGACCAGAAACTGTCAAACATTTTAGATAAAGGGCCAGATAGTAAATGCTTAACTTTGCAGGCTAGGTAGTCTTTGTCACAACTACTCAATTTGGTGGCCATACCATGAAAATGGACATCGTGCATGAAAGAATGGGTAAAGTGGACATCATGCAAGAAAGAATGGGTAAACCTAGATTCTAGTAAAACTTCATTCACAACACTGGCAATGGGTTGGGTTGGGCCTGCAGGCAGCTTCTCAATTCCTTGAAGTCTAGCCAGTGTCCTTTGTTCTGATCCCGAGTCTCAGGAGTGACTACCTAAGGCAGAGCTGAGAAAGCCAAAGGAGATGCTGTCTGCCCGAGGACTTTGATCATGATGGATGAGTAGGAGGTCATTCACTCATACTTACACCACAGCTAGGTGCAAAGATTCAATGGATTAATGTACACCGATTACTTAAAACTGCCCGATCGCTTAGCAAGTACTCATGAAATGTTACCAACTATTTTTATTTAATATTATTACCATTTTTCCTCCCTCTTCACAACCTTCATGGCTCCCAAATACCCTCAGGATAAGTTGCAAATCCCATAATCCTTCATATAAGCCCTCCACAAGCTAACTTCCTTCTACTTTCCTGAACTCTTTTTTCCCAACAAGCTCATCCTGCTCCAGCCAAATCCCTCTTGCTAATCCTCTCCCCAAAGTACTTCTTTCCTTTTGCCTTTTCTGCCTCTCTGTCCTCCTGCATGCTGAATCAGCTGCCTAAATCTTACCCACTCTTGAAGATACAGCTTACTTCCCAACTTCTCTAAGACAATTTTTCTGACTATAATAATAAGAAAATGATAAGCCTTTTTTTTCAAATGTATAATGTGTGAGTTATGTTCTTGAATGTTAAAAAGGTGTAGATATTGGTAATTTTTGGAGATGAGTGAATGAGTACATTATGAATTATTGTACTGTTTTCTCTCATTTGTGCATATTTGCAAATTCTTATATTAAGAAGTTAAAGGAAGAAAAGGGATGGGGAGGGAAGGAGAAGAGGAATAGGAAGGAAGTTAGTTAGAACCTCAGCAATAAACCAGTTCTACTTGACAAAAGCCTTTTTCATTTCTCATGCCAGCTAAAGTATAGAGAATCTATTGGAGAAAGTGAAATTTCCACTTATGTACTTCTGTTCTTGAAAATTTTAAGTATTTTTAATTAAAAATAGTTACCACCATTCTTTTAAAGGAAATAAAGATATAGAAATGGGCTGCAACTCTTCCTATCTCTGATGTCAGAGATTCCTAGGACCTTTGGATGAAGAAATAAGCTATGATTTTTCTATGGCAGGGACTGCAGGTTGGAAAACAGTTTCCAAGACAAAGGGTAGAGCTACAGACGGGTTCATTTAGAAAAGCGAGAAATACACATTCAAGGGAAAATGTGGACCATCTCCAGAGTGAGAGAGACATATTTGGGGGTGCATAGCTCCTCTTTTTTGTGGTACTGGGGATTGAACCCAGGGGCATTCTACCTCTGAGCTATGCCCCCAGCCCTATTTTATTGTTTATGTTAAAACAGGATCTCACTAAGTTGCTGAGGGCCTCACTAAATTCTGAGACTGGCCTTGAACCTGTGATCCTCCTGTTCTAGCCTCCCAAGTACTGCATGGCTCCTCTTTTATAGGAGATTTTCCTGAGGGGTGAGTAGGAGGAGGTACGTGAAGATGACGTCAGTTTGGTAGTCATAAGATGATTCAGGGTACTTCATTTATCCCCTGGGGCCTGATGGGCCCTTCAAGGACACGTCAGACTCTGCTATTTTGATTGTAACATAGCTGGGCTTGTGATCAGGACATGTTCTTGGGGTTGCAACATGGCAGGTGGGGTTCATTGGGGTCTGTGGTCATAACACTAATTTGGGGGCTCTCTGAAGCCTCCCTGCCTGCCTCCCATGGTTAACAAGGCACCGCCATTTATTTAAACAATAACACAATGTGAGGAAAATACAAATAACAGCAATGGGTCAACAAAATCTTTAGCATCTAGTACCATCAGGGGGAAAATGAAAAGGACTGATAAAATAACTAAACTTAATGGAGAAGGGATGCCAGATGCAAAAGTTTTATTTCTTGCATATACTGGCATGTTCAGACATTGTAAAGGGCATGGAAACCCCTAAAGCTAATTTAAGTATTGATTTTTTTAAATCCACCATCTCAATGAGTCTACAAAGTTGTATTATTCTCTCTTTGGTACTGATGAAAGGAAGCTGAATTACAGAAAGGTCAAAATTGTTCCAGATGCTATGCAATGCAATACCAGGGATGTGGTAGAATGACCCCTCACTCTTGGGATTATTGAGATTCTATAAATCTTGACTAATGTAAAGTGAAACATCCGATGATTAAATTATATATTTTAATGCAGAAGGATTTCTCTTCTATGTCCTTAAAGTTAAAATGATAATTTCATTTGAAAATGATTTGGTGATGAGTGTCCAGCTTTACAAATGTCAATGCAGTAATTATGTTTAGTAGTTACGGAATCACAAGGCTGCCTCCCAGGGCTCAGTCTCCACTCTCGGGTGTGTGACTATCAGCAGATGTTACACAATCATATTTGACCCCAGATGGTTTTTGTTAGGTTGCCATCTGCTGGTTTCACACATTCCATTCAAACATTTTGCACAAAAGCCTCAGCATCAGCACACGGTAGAGAAATGGCCTGTGCTCATAACAAAGGCACTCACAGGTGGAGGAGAGACCACCCAAATAGGGTCCTACAGACGAAAGTCAAGGAGAGAGGTGTCAGTAGTAACTGCATTGGCCAGCCTATTGTCTGGACTACACCATTTTGCATTAGGAATAGGAAGACCTTTAGATGGGACAAGGGCCTGAGATCATTTTCACAAAAGACCTCACACCATTGAGTTCCCCATTTGCAGTGTCTGTAACAAACTCCAGTTGGCCAGAGATAACACTGAGAAATTGAGAAGGAACTTTCTGACTTTTTCAATATTGCTCTAGCATGTCACCACTGAGTGTGTGTGTGTGTGTGTGTGTGTGTGTGTGTGTGTGTGTGTTACTGGGGATTGAACCCAGGGGCGTTCTACCTCCAGTGAATATCCCCAGCCCTATTTTATTTATTTATTTTTTTATTTTGAAACAGGATCTCACTAAGTTACAGAGGGTGCCTCACTAAGTTGCTGAGGCTGGCCATGAGCCTGCGATCCTCCTGTCTCAGCCACCCAAGTACTGGGATTACAGATGTGTGCCACTGCACCCGGCTAGATGTCAACCTTTGATGATGTGTTGGTTCAATGGTATTTCATAAGCATAGATTCAGCATTTAATGTTGTAGTCACTACAACGCTGCTATTATACACATAGATTCTTACTAAAATCATTTAATTACAAAATAAATGTGCATATATGTTTTATATGTTTAAAAAGCCAATTTGGATCACCACTCCAACCCTAGCCCCCTTCCCCACAACTGTGATCTGTTTGGAATTCATGCTTCCAAATATTTTTCTTTGCATTTGCCAGTGAGTAAGTGTGCCAAGAGAAAATATATAAAATTAATTTAGAAGTCTATTTTTATATGTGATTTCCTGCTGGATGTTTTGTTCTTTTATTTGCTTTTTCAATTTTGAAATATTTCTTTTTATCTCTCCAAGTAGAATATACAGGGCTACTTTCCATCCCATTTCTTTTTATTCCATAGTATTAAGTATTATAGAATTATCTAATCATCCCCTTTTATGAACATTTGAGTTGTTTTTTTCTGCTATTCTAAATAAGGCTACAATTAACATTCTCATACCATTTTACTTGTTATTAAAAACACACAAAGATAATTAAATCTCTTTTGGCAATTTGCAATGTTTCTGCTAGCTTATAATACAAATTCCACTCAGCCAACTGGTTACTTCTTAGACCTGAGTAGCAGACACTGCCAAATAATTCCTTCACAAGGATTAAAACATTATCTTCCTTCTCACATGCTTCCCATGAGCCCCATAAGGTAGACATTGATTTGAAGGAACTGCCACCTCTTTATCTTATTTTAGTTTTATTGGTGCTTTATAATTATATACAATAGTGGGTTCATTGTTACATATTTGTGCATGCACATAACACAATCATCCTCATTATTTATATATTTATTTCTGGTACTGGTTGAACCCAGGGGCATTCTACCTCTGAGCTATACCCCCAGCCCTATTTTTTTTTGAAACAGGGTCTTACTAAGTTGTGGAGGGCCTCACTAAGTTGCTGAGGCTGGCCTTGAACCTACGATCCTCCTGTCTCAGCCTCCCAAGTACTGAGAATCATCCTTTTGAAAATACAAATGCCAACCAGGTGCAATGGCACAAACCTGTAATACTAATACTTGGGAGGCTAAGATAGGAGGGTCGCAGGGTGGAGGCCAGTACATGGTAACTTAGGAAGACCATGTTTGAACAACAACAACAACAACAAAGGGCTGGAGGTATGCAGCTCACTGGTGCAATGCTCCTGGGTTCAATCCTTAGTACCACAATAATAAATTTTAAAAATACAAATGGCAGTGGATTCAGTAAGGGAAAGTGGGGGCAACTATGATTTTTCCAGATCAATAAGGCAAGCAAGGTCATTTTAGGCAAAAGAACAACAAGAGATGACCTGGTGACAGGGCCACGCTGGTGGCTTCCTCTAGGTCAAGGTCTGACACCAGTGTCTAGAAGCCTATAGAATCAAGGCGCCACCATGCACCCTATGTCTCTCCAATTCCAGTTTTAACTTTCCCTTGAGCACCTCATGCCCAGTCAGTACAGAAGCTGTATCAGCTTCAGGGCTGGGATGAAATCCAGAAGAATCGCCATAGAGCTGGCCCAAGCGAGAATGCCTGCTACACGTGACATGACAACATGACTCCTCAGGCTCCTCCATCAGCCTCACCCTGTCCCTAACAGCATAGCTCATGGTGCAGACGTGCGGTTGAACTTGAACTGAGTGGGGTCTACTAGACAGAAAACCATTCTTTCTCAGTCAAGGGCAACGAGCAAACTTCTCAGAATCACTTTTCTGAGAGCTTAGTTGGAAGCACGCAGGAAATCCTTCCTTCTTTTTATCTATTCCTTTTCAAATGGCGCATCGCATGCATGGTGATGGTTGATTTCACAATCAGCTTGTTTATTACTCTGTGTCCATAGCAGCGTGCTCACGTTCCACTGCTTCACCATGATGGGGACATTGTAGCCTGGGTTATTAGTATGCCCGATGGAAATGCCATTTGGAGGAGACGCCAACATTTTTATCAGCTTCTCTGTGTAGAAGCGAATGGGTGTACACTTTTTTTTATGTCAGTCTTTGGCTAGTATTTAGAAAAGGTGCTTGGAATAAGAAATGAACAGGTGCAGTTTGCCTCCAGGTGGCCTCCCCCTCGCTCCTTGGTCCAGTGGTGTCAGGATCTTTAATGTCCACACCTGGAGCAGCAGGTCAACAAAGCTCTGCCGTGTTTTCCGTGCTCAGCTCCCTGCCTCCTTCACCTTTTGCCCTTTCGTGTCCAGATGAAAAGCAAGGAGGCTGATACTGGGGTCTCTGCACATCTGGATTGAGAGTGAAATCTAATTAAGGATGTGTGGTATGGTGAAAAGGAGAGGTATTTTGGAATCACACAATAAGGGGTTTTCAATCCAAACTCTACCATTTACTGTTCTCTTTAGCCAGGGACTCAGTTTCTTTGAGCCTCAGTTTCTTAACCTATAAAATATTGTTAATTGCCTTCAGTGGGTGATGAAATGTGATACTTTATAGAAAGCATGGAGCACAATACCTACCACCTGGCTGCTACTTTACAAAATGCAGATACTATTGATCCTTGTCATGTAAGGACTTCTCTAGACTGGAGGAAAAGAGGGAGAAAGGTTTTCTTTTATTGCAAATCTGTAGTCCAGACATGTATCTGATGCTTAGTAGTCACTGCAATGCTCATATCAAAACTCCTGTTTTCTTGCCTGTAAAACAGAACTAATAACCTACACAGGCTCATAAAGTCACATAATTAGAAAGGGATGGAGCTACTACCAAAATGTGTGACTGCTTCTCTTTGTCACTTTGGCCAGATAACTTTTGTACTTGGTTATTGAACAAGTTCCTTTTGCTCAAACCAAGTGAAAACAATATTCATTTGTATAGTTTATTACATGTTAATGCTGAAATAACTCCAAACCCATTCCTCTTTTTCCATCCATATCTATAAACATCTCAGTTTGCCCATACACAGCATAGTTATCTTTATATATGATTAAACTTTGTTTATGCTGTTTTAGAACCAGGGAACCTACTGCAAATTTAAGTTGCTAAGTTATCTAGGACATTGCTTGTTTCATGCCCACAGTAAGAAAAAAAAATCTGTAAATATAAAATAAAATGGGCATTGAGTTGGTTTATTCTAAGAAAACAAGATAATCTTCTCGAGGGACAGATTTCTCCTTGCTATTAAATTAGAGATATGTCTAGATGTGTTTTAAAAATGTGTGTATAGAAATTTCTCTACCCATGGAGTTTCTTTATAGTAACCATTCATTCCTCATGGAAGAATATTCAAAGAAAACTCTTACAGTTTCTCAAGGTTAGTTTTTCAATACACAGTGGGGGATATTTACTCAAGAAGCCCAATTTTATTTAAAAATGGTTTAAGTTCAGTATCTATGTAAAAGCATTTAGTTGGTCCAAGAAAAAACACACACATACATTCTAGCAAAATAGTAACTTCCGTGCCATTAACATAAATTTGGAATGTTTTAAAACATGGTTTTTATGAACAGATTCCTCTCTACATCAGCCATACAAACACTGAGGCCCTATTTATCTTGCCATTCCCCTGAATTTACTATTTCCAGGGACACAGGGCACTGTGATTTCTTTCCACATGACTCTATTCCAGGTGCCTGTGGGGATTTTGATGTTCTGTCTGATCTCCATTCAATGAGATTTGTCAGTGTGTATCAAGGAGAATAATTGGCCCTAAAAGCGGTGCATGTGCTTAAAGTCCACAAAAAGGAAATCACTTGCATTATTTACAGACTCATCGCTGCGGGGACCTGTGTCACTGTTTCCTAGCCAAGAACTGTGCAGGCTCATGGCAGACACACAGTAATTGTTTGTTGCCATGAAGTTGACTCCTTAGAGTATGTTTCTGAGATGAGATTTTCCATCTTTTCATGGGATGGCATAGGGGTTGGGAAATGAAGAAGAAGATGCACATGACGGTTATGGAGACCCCCCTTCCTCACATGGCTGTTTCTACCTCATCCATAGCATCGGCATCAGCGATTCTCACCCAAGTGCTCTGGCGTAGAGGCAAGAGCAGCAGCCCAGAGGCCCTGAGCTGCTGCTCGACCTTGCCCAACTCCCCAAACTCAGTCTCCTTTTCCTGATGTGCAAAACAAGGGGAATGAATGGCATCATTGCTCTGGCATTTCCATGACCCATTAAAATGACTCACTAGTAGGATTTCTTGGACTGCAGGTGCCTAAAAGGAGAAAAAAAAATCTATATATAATTTAGTTTTCCAACGAATCAACTCATTGTGGATCCTATGAGCCCTTCTCATGATGCTTTATATTAAGTCATTTAGTTAAGTGTGGCCATATGTCCCATTTCATCAAGTTTGTGTTCAAAATGAAGTCACATTCCGTTTGTTATTCAAATTAGACTTGTTCTTCCATCCAGCTTAATGCAAGAAAAGCATTATTCCATCCACCTGGTCTTCCATCTCATGTCAGCACCCTAGTCCCTAAGTCTGCCTGTTTGGTTTAAGGGGAAAGTTCAGAGAGCTGTTGGCTTGAGGTGAAACCCTTGGGAAACCTGTTTATTTGGCCATGGAACTCCATTCTTTCTGAATGTTGACATTACAACTGCTGCTTAAGATGATCGTGGATCTACAGGCACATTGCCATCATGGGCGGACCTTGTCACCTGGGATCCCAATTAAAGCATAAACAGCCATGTGTGAATTGCCTACTGATAAAGGGTCACAATGACTCATGTGTAGCCAGCCACCAGTAAGGTCTGTCAGCTTGGATGTCTGACCTGTCCCTTTTCACTGATGGGGTGATCTGCCCCCCCACCACTGCTCTCCTGCAGGCAGTTTCTCGGGGTATACAGGTGGAAGAATCTATCACTGCCCACCATTGTCAAGCCATGCTGCTGTAGTCTGCATCTCTGATGTCAGAGATCTATAGTTATATAGATCTTTCAGTTCACACATGAACAGTGCTGTTTTCCCACGACACGCATTGCTAAGGTGGTGGGTGTAGGAATATCTTAAATCTTAGCCATAGACTGTATGGAGCACTGGAGCACTGGCCCTTTCTCTGTCCCTGAGGCTTGCTCCATTTCCTGCTCCATTAAGTCCAGTGTCATTATAACAAAGCAGGGTTTTCCCTTGAAAGCAAAGGCACATAGCACAATCCAAGACATTAAACTATGTCTTTCTCATCGTGAGCGCCAACGCGGGACACCACAGCCCAGGGACAGTAAGACCCACCTGATTTACAAGACGGCCTAGAGTTCCAGTTTACCTGGGTCATTACATGTTATAATTACTGTGGGGGAAAAAAGGAAGAAGCAACTTCACAGAAAGGCATGGTTTCTAAGCTGATTTTTAAAGGATGAGTCAAGTCTGACGGGGGGCGGGGGAAGGAACCACATAGAATGAACAGTGTGGGTAATGAGGCGTGTGGCGGTCACACTGGCCTGATCTTAGGAGCACGAGGCACCGTGGACAGAGCTGGAGTGCAAAAAATGCACAGAAGCCAGATCACGGACCTTTGTTTTAAACATGGATTCTATATCTTATTTTATTTTCTTTTATTTTGGTACTGGGGATTGACTCCAGGGACACTCTACCTTCAAGCCACATCCTCAGCTTTTTTTTTTTTTAAATTTTGAAACAGGTTCTCATGAAGTTGCTGAGGCCGGCCTCGAACCTGCGATCCTCCCGTACCAGCCTCCCAAGTAGTGGGATTACAGGTGTACGCCACCACATGCAGCTGGATTTTACTCTCTAGCATAAGTACTTAGGAATTTTTGAATGATTTTAAGAAAGGGATTGACATAATTGGATTTGATCTTGAGATGATCTTGGCAGTAAGAACATAGTTTATATGTTCAGGGAATAGTTAATATTTAAAACTTAAACACCAACTTTTTACTAACTTTTGATATTTTAATATTTATTTAGTTCTTGCAACGTGTCAAGCTCTGTGCTAAGCTTTTTTAAATGTAGCATCTCATTTAATACTTTCAAGAACTTTATGAAGATATTCTGTAAGTATCTCTATTTTGCAGGAAAAGAATCTGAAGATTAGGGAGAGGGTGTGTAAATTGCACAAGTTCATATTCATGGGATCTTGAATTTAAACTCAGGCAATTTGGTTCCACACAAGTTATAGCCTCTAGGGTATTGGTCTTTAGTCCTGGCTGCAAGCTAGACTCATCAGAGAAACTTAAAACAAAAACAAACTGATGTCCCAAGTTCTCAATTAAATTAGAATTCTGAGGGACAGAGCCTGGGCATCCATATATTTTTAAAGTGGCCCCAAGTGAATCAAAAGTTTAGATAAAAGTGGGATTGCTGGATCATGTGGGATGTTGAAGAGATATGTGTACTCTCATATTAGTTGCAGCATTATTCACAATGTCCAAGATAGGAAAGCAAGCTAAGGGTCTATCCATAGATGAATGAATAAGAGAAATGTGGTATGTACACACAATGGAACATTATACAGTCTTTAAAAGGAACAAACCCCTGTCATTTGTGACAAAATGAATCCAACTGGAGGATATTATGCCACGTCCAATAATCCAGACACAGAAAGACAACCACTACATACAATCTCACTTAAATGTGCAACCTTAGAAAGTTGAGCTCATAGAAACAGAGAACAGAAAGGAATTTACCAGAGGCTGAGGGACAGTTTTTTTCTACATTTCAGGGACAGGTCTGGGAAGGCTAATGCGATTCCATTTTCATCCAAGAAATAAAATGGTTTCAGAATGGTGTTTAATGAGCATTTTTTAAAAAAAAATCACCAACAGTCTTCTCTGTGGCAGAATACCAGAGGGGACAGAGGCGTCCAGGTGGTGAAAAGGGAGATGTGCTCAAAGGATACACAGTTTTAGTTAGACTGGAGGAATACGTTTTAAGAACTGTTGTGCTGTGTGGTGACCACAGTTAATAATAATTCTAAAATGTTCTTTAGAAAATACATTTTTAACATTTTCACCACAAAAAATGATAAGTTGGTGAAACAAATAACTTAATTGTGTTGATTAGATTTTTCTACAATATCTACACAGATCAAACCATCACATTGCACCCTCTAAATATACATAATTATTATGTGTCCATTAAAAATAAATTTAAAAAATGAAGGGCAGGCAGGGTGGAGACCTTCTGAGCTTAGACAGTTCTGTCCCCTTCATGTACAGTGAACAAGTGAAGAGTCATAAACATCTGTCTTCCAACACCACCACCCCAAACTTCCAAGGGAAAAAAAAACAACTAATAGAAAAATCACAGAATATGAAGACTCTCAATGCTTCTTTTCAGTTTTACTCTCACAAAGGAAAAAAAAATGTGGCCTTCATCGTTTTTAAGACTGCCAGGCAGCAGGGAAGCAAAAATCAAAGAAGGTGTGGGTAGAAAGGAAAAGGGTGACCGAGGCACGTCGTGATGGGAAGGAAGAGAATAGCCGAATGCAGGCTTGTTGGAGTAATAAGGCGCTCTCTACTGATGAGCTGTAGGTAATATCAAAGGCACATTTGCAGAATGTTTCCTTTTCAGTAATTGTACAAAGACTCCCTTGCCATTACAAAGCACTTTTCTTCTTGGCAGATTGAAGAATGCTTTACCAACTAAATGCATGCCAGTAATATTCAGAGCGCAGGTCCAACATAATCATAAGTTGCCTTGTTATTACGGAGGTAGCAGCCCCATTTAATAACATATTAAATGCATTATTCATTTATGTAACTCAGACCCAGGGACAGCTGCTGGGATGAAAATAGAACCGTTCTGTAATGCACAGAGCAGGTGTGTGGTTACTTGAGTAAATTAACTCTGTATTTCTGCACAATTTTCTTCTACATTTCAGGGACAGGTCTGGGAGGGCTAATGCGATTCCATTTTCATCCAAGAAATAAAATGGTTTCAGAATGGTGTTTAATGAGCATTTTTTTTAAAAAAAAAATCACCAACAGTGTTCTCCGTGGCAGAATCCCAGGGGGGACAGAGGCGTGCTTTGGGTTTAAGCAGAACTCCTGTTGCTGAGGGATTCAGGGAAGAGTGAGGCGATGATTGGTCGGAACGGCGACAAACAAAAGGAATGCTCTGTGGCTGCTGAGGCTGGGGGTGACCGTGAGCCCCAGCTTCTATAGCTGCTCGCCAAGGCGGAGCCACAGGTGTGCTTTGATGCTCAGTGATTAAAAATCATAACCTGCCTCCAGTTTGCACCGTGCCTCACCTCTGAAACATGCAGGCAGTTTCAGATGCACAGTTAAACTCACTGAGATGCCATAGTTGTTCTGAACGGTATTACTAGTCATTTTCTTACTACCATGGCTCCTACCAGAATGCTG
The DNA here is from genome assembly GCA_004027185.1 of Glis glis. Classification (NCBI taxonomy): domain Eukaryota; kingdom Metazoa; phylum Chordata; class Mammalia; order Rodentia; family Gliridae; genus Glis; species Glis glis. The sequence goes on along the minus strand of PVJS01003879.1, from coordinate 30,961 downwards.
CCATTGTTCAATGGCTGTACCTTGGGTTTTTGGTTTTTTCCTTCTCTTTCCCACCTGCCCTTATTTTCTCTTTTGATCATGATATATCCATAAATATCCAAAAAGGTTTTTTTTTTTAATGGGATGATGTTCAAAATGCTCAGATACAATAATGACCAATCAGAATGGGCAGTGACCTTAGCACTAGAGCAGGGTTTCAGAGGAAGGCAAGGTTTTGATGGGCTAGGTGTTAACTCCTTAGTTGCTGGATTCTGAGGAGAAGCAAGGACTCCAAGGATAGAGACCAGCACAGCTAGGTTGACAGTCGCTGGGGTCTTGGCTTCATGATCTTGAGAAAACAAGTTAACATACTTATGAGTTTCAACTTCTTTATTGGTATATTGGCAATAACAATATCCCCATTATCTGGGATATTTTGAAGATAATTAATGCAAAGAACTTCATAAGTAGAGTATAGTAAGCGCTCTTTAAATATGTATTTTTATTATCGCAGTCAGGAAAATTGTCTTAGAGAAGGTGGGAGGTAAGCTGTACCTTCAAGGGTGGGTAAGATTTAGGCAGCTGATTCAGCATGCAGAGGACAGAGAGGCAGAAAAGGCAAAAGGAAAGAAGTACTTTGGGGAGAGGATTAGCAAGAGGGATTTGGCTGGAGCAGAATGAGCTTGTTGGGAAGAAAGAGTTCAGGAAAGTAGAAGGAAGTTAGCTTGTGGAGGGCTTTATATGAAGGATTATGGGATTTGCAACTTATCCTGAGGGCATTAGGGAGCCATGAAGGTTGTGAACAGGGAGGAGAAATGGTAATAATATTAAATAAAAATAGTTGGTAACATTTCATGAGTACTTGCTAAGGGATCGGGCAGTTTTAAGTAATCGGTGTACATTAATCCATTGAATCTTTGCACCTAGCTGTGGTGTAAGTATCAGTGAATGACCTCCTACCCATCCATCATGATCAAAGTCCTCGGGCAGACAGCATCTTCTTTGGCTTTCTCAGCTCTGCCTTAGGTAGTCACTCCTGAGACTCGGGAACAGAACAAAGGACACTGGCTAGACTTCAAGGAATTGAGAAACTGCCTGCAGACCCAACCCAACCCATTGCCAGTGTTGTGAATGAAGTTTTACTAGAATCTAGGTTTACCCATTCTTTCATGCATGATGTCCACTGTCATGTATGGCCACCAAATTGAGTAGTTGTGTCAAAGACTACCTAGCCTGCAAAGTTAAGCATTTACTATCTGGCCCTTTATCTAAAATGTTTGACAGCTTCTGGTCTAGAATAGTGGAAAACTCTACCACTAACTCTAGGCAAGTGGGTTTGGGAAATCACATATATTAATACTTATAGGGGTTACTGTGGACCTCACAGTAAAAAGAGAGAGAGAGATGAATTGGTAATACTGAACCTCAAAATTCTCAAAGATTGTTCATCCTAAAATCACAGATTCTAATTTGCTCTGAATCTGGTCAATTGTATGAGACAAATTTGTAGGATAATTCATTTTTTCCTATTAAAGCTAAAACAAGAACTAAGCAAACGTTGGAAGGATTTACTCAGTCTGCAAAAACAGATAACTCCTTAGTGTAAGGTTTCAATAGTTTGATCATGAAATAATGAGTAGAAACTATCAAATTTAGCCAAGTTTTTCTATGCTATATATTATTACTGTAGCATCTTTGAAGAGATTTAATATTGAGTCCCATCACCACAATAATCTGTTCTTTGTCTGAATTCCAAACTCCCTTGCAGTATATACAGTAGTCTCCACTTATCCATAGTTCCGCATTCTCTGGTGTCAGCAACACATGCTCACCTGCGGTCTGAAAATATTATGTGGAAAGTTCCAGAAATAAATGATTCATGACATTTAAATTGTGTCCCATTCTGAGTAGTGAGATTAAATCTTGCCTATCTCTACATCACAACATCTAGGCCAGTCACCTGACCTCCTCTCATCCCAGAGGCATTGTGTATTCTCACATCATCTGTAGAGGGGTGAGGACAATGAGGTATTTGGAGAGAGAGATACCACATTCACATAAGTGTGTGTGTGTGAGTGTGTGTGTGTGTGTGTGTGTGTGTGTGTGTGGTGTTGTTATTGGGGATTGAACCCAGAGTCATTCTATTCCCAAGCTATACCTCCCAGCCCTTTTTTAACTTTTTTTTTGTTTTGAAACAGTCTTGCGAGGTTGCCGACAGTCTTGCTAAGTTGCGGAGGCTGGACTCTAACCTGAGATCCTCTAGTTTCAGAGCCTCCCAAGTACTGGGATGGCAGACTTGAGCCACCACTCCTGGCTTCACATGAATTTTATTATAGTATATTATTGTAATTGTCCTGTTTTATCATTAGTTATTGTTGTTAATCTTTTATTATAGCTAACTTATAAATTAAACTTTATCATAGGTGTGTATGTATAGAAAAAAACATAGTATTTATAAGATTTGATACTATCTACCATTTCAGGTGCCCACTGTGTGGGTGGTGTCTTAGAATGTTTTCCCAGTGGGCATGGGGGGGGACTATTGTATTACTCAGTATAGTCCTTAATTATATGTTCTTTGATTGATCTCCTTAATTACCCATTTATATCTCTTCAACTAGATTATAACTTAGGGAGGATAGGGGCACTATCTTCCACGTCTGTGCATTTTCCGCAGCTCCAAAATGAAGAAGTGATTCATCAATTGACCAGATGAATAAAAGAAGTCAATTAAAATGCTAGTAATGGACAGAATGCGTTACTCCACTTATCTGTCTCTGTTGGGTGCTGTACTTGAATTAGTCCGAATCCTCAGAGGAGCATGAAAAGTGGGTGGCTTGGTGGTTCTTGATGGTCCCTAGGGAGAGGCGGTAGGTCTCCTTTAACAAGCTGGGAGGAATCTGCATTCTAACGAGCTGGCTTACCGCTTGACCTTTTCTCCATTTAGGTATAGGAAGGTGGTTTCCAATAATTGCACTGATGGCGTGCGGGAACAGTACACTGCCAAACCCCAGAAGTGCCCGGGGAAGGCCCCTCGCGGGCTGCGGATCGTCACCGCGGACGGAAAGCTGACTGCGGAGCAAGGGCACAATGTCACGCTCATGGTGCAGCTGGAAGAGGTAGGGCTGACTCCTGCGTCCCTTCTACTTTCCACATCCAATTATTTTTCCTAGTAAATCATGGTTTTGCTTACATTTTTTTTTTTTAGTTTTCTCCTTTTGGATGCAATTATTGTTGTTGTTTTGTTCTTTTAATTTTGTGTAGTATTTCACCTTCCCTGACACATTTCTTCAATTACTTTCATTTTGCTGAAAGTTGTTCTGCACTCCTACTTAATCTCTTACTTCTCAGGGGCTCTCTTTGGATTTAACTTTGCCTTGCTTGCTGGCACTTGTAGAAAAATATTTCTTCAGGCTACATTAATGGTATTCCCAGAGTAATTTACACACACACACACACAGACACAACCAAAGAGATGCTAATGCTTTGGTCCTCTCTCAGCCTGAAGTCTTGACTTTTTTTCCCCAAAGGCAACAGGCTGGTCAAACAGACAGCACACAGGCCAATCTAAATAGAACTGACTGTAATATTGTTGACAGTTGAGAGTTTGTATTTTGTAGCAACTCAGGGATATCATTATGAACATCAATTATGGTTTGCCAAAATATGGTTTTCTGAAATTTCTGATTCTTGAGGTGATAGGAAAGATGAAATTTATCCCATGTATTTTAGAATGTACAAAAGCATCCTTATAGCATAAATTAGGAAAGTTAATCACTTTTATTAAATTTTCCTGTTATTAAACCAGGCAGTCCAACTTTCAACCATTTTTTTTAGGTACCTAAAATGTGGCCAGCACTGTACTAAGCCCTGTGAATGCATTTAAAAGTCAATAATGACACCAGGATTAAAATATATTGTGAGTCAGTTGTGGTGGCACATACAATCCCAGTACTTGGGTGGCTGAGACAGGAGGATTGCAGGTTCGAGACCAGCCTCAGAAACTTTAGTGAGACCTTGTTTCAAGATTAAAATGTTAAAGAAAAAGGATTGGGGGTATATCTCGGAGGTAGAACACCCTTTGGTTAAATCCCCATTACCAAAAAAATAAAAAATAAAAATAAAAAATATATATTACAATGACTTTCAGTTTCCTCTTCCGATGGCCATTGGCTCTTGGTCTTGAACATGCAGAAGAATCAAGAGGAGAGCATGTTAAAGCACAATGTTCTTGCCCACATCCCCCAGAGTTTTTGTTCTGCAGGTTGGGGTGGAGCCTGAGAATAAATATTAATTTCTAACATGTTCACAGCTTATGCATGGTGTGCTTTGAGAAAAACAAACAGAAACCAAAACAAGGTCAATGCTAGGGAGACACACACACACACACACACACACACACACACTTTGCTACAAGCTAATCTCTCATAACGTCAGGTAAAAGTCTCCACAGAATTTATTTATGTAAAATATTAGCAACTCTAACTGACTTTCTAAATATATATATATATTTAGATATATTTAAATTAGTATTTATATTAGCCATATACATATCACATATAAAATTTATAATAGCATCAATATACAACAAAGATTTACAGTCAAATTTAACAACTTGTTTTCAATAGCTCTACCCAGAAAATTTACATCACATTTGGAAAGAAATTTTTAAGAACCTAAATGAATGAACGGGTATGCCATGATCATGGATTGGAAGACTGAATAGTATGAAAAGATGTCAATTATCTCCACCTTGATCCTAATTCAAGGCAATCCCAATAGAAATTCCCAGCATTGTTTTGTGTTAAGGTTTACAAGATGATCATAAAACTTACATGAAAATGCAGGAGCTCAAGAAGAGCAAAGATTGTCTTGAAGATGACTCACAAAGTTGGATGAGTTACATTACTAGATATCAAGATTTATTATTTATATCTCCTGCATACATAAGATAACCAAGAAAGACACACACACTCATAAATCTATATGTAAATATAGACCCATTTCAATGGAGAATATATAAATATATATGTATTTTGATAAAGAATGTGTATGTATACATTCATATATATGCATGTATATATATGCACATACATTTCTATAGAGAATATATAAATATATATATTAATACAAAAATTATAATCTTTTCAATACATGGTGCTGCAACACTGAATGTCCATATGAGAATACATGAATCTTGACCTCACCTAATGCACAAAATAATTCTAACTGGATTGTCAATCTTATTTATTTATTTATTTGGTATGAGGGACTGAGCCCAAGGGCATTCTATTTCTGAGCTACACTCTCAACCCATTTTTATTTTTTTTTTATTTTGGAACAAGGTCTGGCTAAGTTGCTGAGGCTGGGCTAGAACCTGAGATCCATCTTTCTCAGCCTCCTAAGTACTGGGATTATAGGCATGTGCCTATAAGGTATTTTTAGCACATCATTTCAATTAAAAAATCATAACCAGAAAAACATAAATAAATCCTACAACTCAATAAGAAACATAATGGCAACTCAATAGAAAATGTACAAATGAATTAAATAGGGACTTCTCAGGGTAAAGAACCAATTGGCATATGAAAAATTTTCAACCTCACTATACATCAAGGGAATGCAACTGAAAACCATAATACAATATTGCTGTGTACCATCAGAGCTTTATATTAAGAAGACTAATACTTTCAAGTGCTGTTGAGAATGTGGAACACCCAGTCCTATATCTGATGTCATGCAGAGTGTAGCTTGGTGCTGCCACTTCAGATGCCTGTTTGACACTAAGCACTGTAGCTGAAAATATACAACCTATGACCATCATGTTCACTCCTGAGTATGTACTGTAGTGTTTCACTTCCCAGGGTTTCAGTTACAGTCAACCACAGCCCCAAAATATTACATAGAAATACACCCTCAGCTTTTATTAAAGCATAACTTTTATTAAAGCATATTGCTATAATTGTTCTATTTTATTAATAGCCATTATTGATAATCTGTTACTCTGTCTCATTTATAAACTAAACTTTACCTTCTATCTGGATAGGTAGGAAAAAAACATAGTATAGATGTGGTTTATTCCTATCTCTGGCTTCAGGCATCTAATGGGAGTCTTAGAATGTATCACCCACATATCAGGGGAGAGTTCTGTACTCATCATAATATATACATGCTTATAGGCACCAGAACACATGTAAGATACTATGCATAACAGAAGTATTTATAAGATCCCTAAATTAGAAACAGCCTAATGCATGGATATATGAGGAAGAAGGGGCAGTAGGGAGGGAGCCAGGGGAAAGCCCAGCAAGTGCTGTGTGCATGTATGTCACTGTCACTATGAACATTATGATGTGAGACTATAATGCACCAATAAAAGTTTTTAAAAGGAATATCACATAGCAATGAAAAAGAGCAAACTGAATCTAAATGCAAAAACTTGGAGATGAATGTCATCTCCAATATTGATCTAAAGAAGTCATTGGGAAAAAGAAAACATACATTGTATGAGTCCATTTAATGAAACTGCAGAAATAGGCAAACTGACTTATGGTGAAAGAAGTGAGAGTAATTGTACCTTTGGAGCGGAATGACAGGGGCTTTGGGCAGGACTAGAAATTTTCAGTTACTTGAAAAATGAAATTGTAAGCCAGGTGTAGTGGTACACACCTGTAATCCCAGTACTGGAGAGGCTGAGACAGGAGGATCGCAGGTTTGAGGACAGCCTCAACAATGTACCAAGTCTCTCAGAAATCTAGTGAGTCCCTGTTTCAAAACAAAAATAAAAGGGATGGAAGTGTAGCTTGGAAGTAGAATGCCCCTGGTATAAATCCCCAGTACCACACACACAAAAAGGAAATAAATAAAGAAAGACAGAAAGAGAGAGAGAGAGGGAGGGAGGGAGGGAAGGAGGGAGGGAGGGAGGGAGGAAGAAAGGGAGGGAGGAAGAAAGAAAGAAAGAAAGAAAGAAGGAAGGAAGGAAGGAAGGAAGGAAAGAAAGAGAGAAAGAGAAAGAAAGGAGAACAAAAGAAGTTGCTTATTCAATTAATTGTATATTTTATTCAACATAAAAACTTAAAAATATTTTATAAAGTCATATAAAATACAGTTACGTTGAATTTAGGTCTTTGGGAAGGGGGAGGAAAAATATAAAAAGCCTTTCTTGGACTCTTAGGGAAGGATTCATTTCCTAGACCAATCCTGTGCCCTGTTTCCCTGCATAGTAAATGTGAAGGTCCCTTTTCCAGTGACATAAGCAACCTGATTATGATTCTCTGAAAAGCATCTTCTGTAAAGCAGTAGATGTTTATTCTGGGGCAGAATTTAGATTGTTGTTCCATTTCTAAGAACACAACAGAGCAAGCTCTACAAAAGACCTTTCACTCCCGGTCAGCTCCTGTACAAATAATGGAAAATACACTTCACAGAGGAAGCCGGATTCTCTCCTGCTACACCTTGCTGTCCCTGTAACAAAGATCATCAGGCACCTCACACTGGGCTGAATGATATGGGAACCAATTGGAGAATGTGGTTCTAAGATGTGTGAATTCATGCCTTCAGGGTAGGAGAAGGGAAAAAATGTCAAGTCAGTTCATTCCACCTGAGTGAGTAAAGCTTCAACAGCAGAGATGGAGTCTGCTGCCTTCTGCGGTCAGACATGTCCCCTGGATGCTCTTATCGTCTGGTGCAGAGCCTGAAGCCAAGGCCACCAACTGTCCTTGAATTGGGACTCCCAGGGACCTCACACTTAAATGTGAGATTTTATGCTAATGATGCATAGACTCCTTGCAGAAACAACCTCAGTTTCTCCATTATTCTGTGGACTGTACACATAGTCCTGGGTGATGGGTAGGCATGGGTAATGCATGGGATGAGTGATGAAGAGTAAAAGTGTCTTGAGCAGCTGGGGATCACTGACCTTTGACACAACAAAACACCAATTTGGATATCCAACATTGATTGAGCATCACCTGTTCCAGTTTGAGTGCTTCCCATGGATTATCTCATCCAGATCTCACAGCCACCCTATGCGAGTAGGTGCTAGCATCGTTATCATTTATAAATGACACAGCCGAGGCATGAAAAGGCAAAGTAACTTACTGAATGGCTCAGTAGCAGTGCCGGGAGTCAGGTTCCAGTGTCATAGAATCTTGCCTTTTCATTGCTTCTCCATGGTGGAAAGAAGCATTTTCTGGGGGAAAAAAAACTTCAGGTACTTTCCAAGCTTCTGTAGAAACCCTTGTCTGGGGGTAGATAGTAACAAAGAAAAAGGAGTAGAAAGAAAAAACAAAGTCATCTATGCCGGAGCCAGTTTGGCCTACGACTGTTCCTATGTTCTTAAACACTGTTCAACAAATCTACCAAACGTTACCTTCTGGCTTTTCTGAGCGTATTCATGGGTTTCTGATCAGTTTGTTGAAAAACCTTTCAGCAAAGAGAGATGCTAAATCTTCTCTTGGGTTTCTTCCTCTTTTCAAAACCATGCCTTTATTGAATACTTACTGTGTACCTGATACTGCTTATTCTTTTTTTTTTTTTTTTTTTTTGCAGTACCAGGGATTGAACCCAGGGGCGTTCTACCTCCGCACTACACCCCGGCCCTATTTTTTATACTTTATTTTGAAACCGGGTCTCACGAAGTTGCGGAGGGCCCCACTAAGTAGAGAGATAGAGAGAGAGAGAGAGAGCTGAGGCTGGCTGCGAACCCGGATCCTCCGGTCTCCGCCTTCCTAAGTACTGGGATTACAAGCGTGCGCCACCACACCCGGCCTGATACTGCTTATTCTAAAAACTATCATGAAACATAAGATAAGAACTCAGTATCCAAGGAGTTTAGAATCCATTTATAGTAAACCAGATTTCTCCAGAGGCTTGGGTATAAATTAAGCTATAAATTAAAAAGTAAATCCTAAACCAAAAACAAAACATCCCCACTATATCCACCCACTGGAAACACATGAGATTTCTATATCCTCAAAATCTCTAAGAGTTCACTCCTCACTCAAATTTGATGAACCTAACTTATTTTGAAAATCGTGTCTGACTCCTGCCACATTTTATAACAATAGGGATATTTATGTCCCAAGGACCCAGAGGTCACTGCTGCTTTCTAATATGATACCGTAGTTGTGAATAATGCAGAATTGGGCAAAAGATTCACCTCCCCATGTTACTGAGGATAAAACTCAGAGGCCCTCTACCACTGAGCTACATCCCCAGCCCTTTTTATTTTTTATTTTGAGATAAGGACTCACTAAGTTCCCCAGACTGGCCCAGAACTTGTGATCCTCCTGCTTTAGCCTCCTAAGTAGTTGGGATTACAAGTGTGTGCCATTGTGCCCGGTGGTGTAGTGTGTGTTTGTTTGTTTGTTTGTTTTCCATTTGTGTACCAGAGCCCGTGCCTCTGTTTTATGATTATGTTTCAACTTTCTCCTATAGTCTTATTGTCCCTCCATGGAGCTAGGTGGGGCTAAGGGCAGATGCAACCCTTCGTCTTTGTCCTCAGTTACTTGCATACAAACCCCTTCATGTAGTCTCCATCTCCTCTGCACATCAGCTAAAGCACGAAAAACCTAAGGAGCCAACTGCCTCCCCAGATAAGTTAGACAAGTGTGTCTATATTTTGATCTTCAACATTTTGCTAAGTGTCAATTTTGTGTCATGTACTCTTCATTCATGAGTAGACTTGCTTTATTTGTGGGAATACATGTTTTGAGCTAAGATTTCTGCTATATAAAGGTTTTCATAAAAATCCATCCAACCACATGAAGCAGAAAATACTAAAAAACACAGAACAAAAACCTAATTTATTAGCCAGGTGTGGCAGCGCACACCTATAATCCCAGGACTTGGGAGTCTGAAACAGGAGGACCACAGGTTCAAGGACAGCCTCAGCAACTTAGTGAGATGTTGTTTCAAAATAAAAAATAAAATAGAGCTGGAGGAGTAGCTCAGAGGTAGAATGTCCCTGGGATCAATCCCTAGTACCAAAAAATAAAATATAACAGTAAACAGAATATCATTAAAGTAGTAACCATGTCACTTCGGGTTGTGACTTCAGAATCTCTGCTCAACTTGCCTAGCATATTGATAGAAAAAAAAGTCAATAAATGTGTGTAGATTTGGATAAGCTTCCCCAAGAAGGATAGAGATAAAGTCCAAACTTAAAAGGAAAAGACTCTTAAAATTTGAATATCATCCAAAACATGTTAAAGTCTCCATCTGAAATCGAAATCTCTTCCTTTATCCTCTACTCTCACAAGTCCTAACTATGACATAAAAATATCAATGGAGCTAGGTGAACATGCCTGTAATCTCGGCTGAGTCAGGGGGATCACAAGTTCAAGACCAGCCTGGGAAATTTAGTGTGACCCTGTCTCAAAATAAGAATAAAAAGAAAAGGGCTGGGGTTGTAGCTCTGTAGAAAACTGCTTCCTTAACATTGCTAGGCCCTAGGTTCAATCCCCTGTACTGGGGAAAAAACAATCAATAAAGACATTTTTTTTCTTGTGCTACTGGGGATTGAACCCAGGGGCATTCTATCTCAGAGCTACAACCCTAGCCCTATATTATTTTTTATTTTGAAACAGGGTCTCACTAAGTTGCAGAGGGTCTTGCTAAGTTGCTGGGGCTATCCGCGAACCTGAGATCTTCTTAAGTACTGGGATTACAAGTGTGTGCCACCACACTCGGCCCAATGAAGACATTTCTAAAGCCAGAACAAACAAGAAAACTTCTCATTGACAGAAGAAATTCAAAGGCAATGTGCACTGATGCTAGCTTGTAATTTCGTGTACAGTAATATGTACCCAAGCCAGAATACTGCAGATTTGGCAAGTGTAAGAAATTAAATCCCTTCCCGCAAATAGCTTATGGATCCACCCTCAAAATCTAGATGACAAAAATAGCTTCATAGCACAATTCCTTCTGAATCCCACAGCATGGCTCACCTGAAGTGTTACTCAGAGAGCTACTTAACAATGTTCAATTGATGGAAAATTCCATTGTCAGCAACCCATCCCTGCTGCTTCTAGAGTTCTCTCCACACATAACCAAAGGTGAACCTTCATTAGCAGCAACAAGCCAAAGGAAATGTTTTTCTTTCATCTCAGACCCATGGGGGCAAACCAAGAAGACTATACATATCTACACATGCACACACAACAATGCATTTATGCATCATTCTTTCCTTAAGAACAAAGAAGAATTCACCCAGGAACCAACCAACAGAGAAGGAGCATCCATGAAGTTGTATCTAAAAAGCCAAACATTTTCCAACTGTGCCTGAATTTTAGGAAGTCATTCAAGGGTGTTTTGCACTAAGACCCAAGATACAATGAGAAGTAACACCTCTGTGTTTGGAGACTCACTCAAGACGGATGACCTCGGGACCATTAATGAGCATCTAATGAGCCTACAGACTGAACATGATAACTTAGCTTCCCAGAGAAATTCAATGCAAGAACCTGCAGGCTCAGGATGGGTGGTGAAGGACCTCATCAGTCTTAGCAACTCAAGGAAACCGAATTGGGATGCACTCATTTGAGAGAAGTATGAGCCAGAAGTAGTGTCTGCATGCTGCAGAAGATAATTAAGTCTATTTTAAATAGCTGTAAGAACAAAGAGATGCAAGTCTCTGCATACTTTAAGACTTTAAAATTAAATCCGAGGCAAGGGACTGAAATTAAAACTTTGATCTGTAACTCGTTGTTTTAATACTTCAATTTACATACAAAGACTGAAACTTAATAAGGAAAATTCATGGTTATAACCTTTATGAGGTTTAACTCTGAAACACGAGGGCTGTATCCTCATTAGATGGATTCATATGATCTGTAATTTCATATACATTGAAAGACTTATGGGGTCATAAAAGTACTCGTGATGTAATAACTCTTCATCAATATTGTAGAATGCTGCTAGCCAGTCATCGGATGGGAGAGAGAAGATAGCTCTTGCTAAAAGTATCTATGAGATACTCCTTCACTTGAGTTCATGACAGAATTTGACTCTTTCATCTAGAGGGAATTCTACTTGGAGCCTTTAGAAGTAGCACAAAAAATTGGCAAGCAGTGTTACATTGGGGCAGGTACCAGATTTGAAGCCAGCTCCATTCCGACAGGAAGCCGTGGCCGTTTTCTCCTTCTACACAAAGGAGCGGGAGCTGATTTCAGTGAGCCAGGAGATTTGAGACTTTCCCATGCATTGCTCCTCGCTCCATTCATCTTTATTCTCTTTGACTTTAACAAGGTAATTGAGCCCCTTCATTTCTTCTCCCTTGTTGCTTGGGGTTAAAAAGACAGAAGGAAATGGGGCAAGCAATACAGGTTGTCTTTAGCCAGATGTCTGGTGTCGGGTTGCCTGGGTTAGCAACTCTTGCTCAGGCTCCATTTCTCTCTCCTCTCAAAAGTGTTCCACATAAGTCAGGAGTTTTGTAGGGTCTCAGGGGAAAGATGTTTGCTAAGAACTTCTGTCTGCCTTGAGAAGTGAAGAGAGGTACGTGGCTCAAGACCGAAGAGTTCCAGCTCAGTGAACATCCCAGGGGCTGGAGTCCTGAAATAGCCTTTAGTTTGGGATTTCGGTCTCCTAGCCTGCTAGTTTGAGGGCCTATCAGTCTAGCCTTCCACTTCAACCTCATGGTTGGCAATCAGCCCCAAGTCAGGTCTTCGCCACAATATACAATCCTTCCTCCAGCTTTGGCTTTGCAGTTTACCATTCATTATTCCATGCTCGGCCTCAGCCGCTCAGCCCTTAAGTGGTCTACCACTGATGTGCAACAGGAAATCTTCACCCCGTGACAGCAGCACCTGAATGAGTCCTATATCTTCACCTACGAGTTGAGATTACTCCAGCAGCCCAAAGATATGTTGGGATATGTGTGTTTGGATGTTCAGTAATACCAATGAGAAGGATAATAGAATTATAAAAGTCTTAGCTATCTGAACTAGAAGTGACAATGAGGAACATTGGGTCTGCCCAAATTTAATTTATAGGTGAAGAAATTGAGATCCAAATGTACAACATATGTCAGAGGACATATAACTGGATCTCCTAACTCTCAGGTGACTATCTGACTTTTGTAGGACACCCCTCTCACATGTAGCACCCCTGTCAATCTCTGTAAACTCGTTTTGATTTCATAATAGTCTAATAATTTTAGAAGGGGTTGAAGCAACCTCCAGGGCAAAAAATCATATATCCATTTTACAGAAGACTATATTATGCATTTTACATGACTTGGTTAAGTCTATCAAGGATGGTAAGTATAAAAATTTGAAAGCCACCGGGCGTGGTGGCGCACACTTGTAATCCCAATACTTGGGAGGCTGAGACCAGAGGATGGCAGGTTTGTAGCCAGCCTCAGCTACTTAGTGAGGCTATCTGCAACTTAGTGAGACCCTGTTTCAAAAAAAAGAATAAAGCTGGGCATGGTGGTGCACGCTTGTAATCCCAGTACTTTGGGAGGCGGAAACTGGAGGATCAGGGTTCGCGGCCAGCCTCAGCTCTCTCTCTCTCTCTCTCTCTCTCTCTCTCTCTCTCTCTCCCTGTCTCTCTCTCTACCTAGTGAGGCCCTCCGCAACTTTGTGAGACCCGGTTTCAAAATAAAGTATAAAAAAAAGAATAAAAATTAGGGCTGGGGCTGTAGCCCAGAGGTGGAATGCCCCTAGGCTCAATCCCAGTACCACACACACACACACAAATTGAAGCCATTTTAAAATGTTGACAGCAAAATCCCACAACAGTAAAATGATTCTAGTGCTGTTGTGGTGTTATGGTTGTGTGTACATGTCCACACACAACCATATTCTGATTAATTACAATGGTATTCACCAATCTGTTAGCAGTGTAATTTCTGGATGGTAAAATTATGTTCAATTTTACTTTTATTTTTCATTGTTTTATGTATTTTCACATTTTCCCAAAGAGAATACCATGCCTTCTCTCTCTTTCTTCTTCTTCTTTCTTTTAATAAAGCTAATATATTTCTATTACATATTTTACTACTAGAAAAAAGTGATTGCACTGGTTTATTCCTAAAGGAATCTTCCTATAACTCATTTTTAAAAATGTAATTTTGTTCTTATTACATAGCTGAAACTTTTACTTTATGAGTAATTTTTTTTTTAAAAAACAGGCATTCAAAAACGTTTATAAGATTTATGTCATTCGGTAACCCCACAGTTTTCCTGACAAAGCCTGCTGAGGTAATTCCTTAAGCCACCATGGAGTGGTAATAATATAGAGAAAGTCCTTAATCATCTAAACATGTCTAGGTAGAGTGAAGAGGCCCCAGCTCACAGTCCTCTATCTACCTACAACCAGCGGTGTCTTTCCCTGTCCCTGTGTGTTCTGCTCCATTCTAAGCCAGACTAGAATGGACCAGAGATGTGGAAATTCATTGTTCTGTCAATCAGATGGTGCTGTGGCCCATTTACAAGTGAAGGATTAAACCATTTTCTGAGGTTCCTATTGGCAATTTTCAATCTGGATATTAGATCTAGAAGTATTTGGAAGTTTAGTTAGGCAAATCCCAAGGATCCGAGTCTTCAGAGAAGGGACTAAAAGCCCAGCCATTTGCATTTCCTCTAATAACAGGTAAAATATCATGTATCTCAGTGTCTTTGACACTCCATAGTCTGGTCTCTCTGGCACCCCTGGCCTTGACAGACCTGATTTCTCTGGTGAAATCATAAAACCCTATGTACTCCCGTCCACCCTCTTCATTGCTGTGGTTCATCCTCCTACAAGTCAGGCCATCCAAGTTTACTGTTGTCTTTGCTTGCAGAGAGGCCCAGGAGGCCTGTGCACCTGGGGAGACATCTGTGCCCTAGAAAGCCATCTCTGAACAGGCAAGGGGAGGAAGCTGAGAATATTCCGCAACTATGCAGGTATCTGGACATCTTAGAGTTGTCCAGAGCTCAATTTTGATACTGAGGAGAAGCCCAGAGGGCACGATTCAAATCAGACTCTCTCCCAGCCATCTGGAGAGCCGACCTCAGCTTTCAGCAGTAGCAGCTCCTCATGAAAGGAATACCAGAGATGATAAGAACTTGCTTGAGGACAGAGAATAGGGCAAGTATGACTGCATTTCAGAATAGACGGACTTCTCCTGTGCTAGAAGGCCTCAGTTTGCCATTATAAATGTCACCAAGGCAGGTCCAACACAGAATAGCTGTTGCCTGATTACAGTATCTCGTTCTTTGTCAAACACTCACACCATCAGGGGGTCTCACAAATATGCTTTGCAGCTTCCATGGTTTTCTTTAGGGCCTGGCATATTACACTAGGATCCTCTTACATCACTATTTCCTGAAGAATTAGGTCCATGTTGACATGCCTCTAAAGGTTTTGGTTAGCATCTTTGTCTGTTCCGTGCTGTTCTAACAGACTAAGAGAGATTGAGTAATTTATAAAGAACAGAGATTAATTTCTTACAGTTCTGAAGACTGGGAAGTCTAAGGCCAAGGGGCTCATATCTGGTGAGGGTCTTCTTGGGCATCATCCCATGGCATAAAGTAGACAGGCAAGAGAACATGTGTACACACAAGTGAATAGGGAGTCAGAGTCATCTTTTAATCAGAATCCCAATTGTGCAGTGACAAACCCAGACCCACAATAATGGCATGAATCCATTAATGAGGCCAAGGATCCACCTCTTGATACTGTTACATTGGGGACGAAGTTTCTAGCACATGGACTTTGTAGAGGACATCAAACATAGCAGTTTGTGGAGCTCATGAAAGCTCCCTGGTTTCACATATAAGTGAAAGCCTTCTTCAGCACCCATTTAGGAAGTCCGGGTGACAGTAGGGTAATCTGGGGGGTCTTCTGTGAACCAGTAATAGGAATGCTGGGCTTGGCATTAAGAAGAGCTTGGTCCAAACTAGTCTTGTGTATCTAGGAAAATTGAAACAGGTCTGAGTCTTTTAGGGTTGAAGATAAAGTAAGTTAATATACAGAAAGCAGTTTCTATTATTTCTTGCACATTAAACATCAAGATATCTTCTCTCTCCACTTCCTTAGTGACCACCATGGCGTGTTCTAGAGCACTATGATTTGCACTCTCACTTGATGTACAAGTCACATGGCAGAGTTCACTCCCATGGAGAGAGCGCAGTGTGGACAGCACTCTCCCCAGGACTCATTCTCCTGGTTGAGGAGAAATCTTCTTTGCAGGCCAGGGCAAATTGTTCCATAGTTTTCTCTGTCTCCACTCGCCAAGACCTTGCTAACCTGTGTCTACAATGCTGGGTGACTCCACCCTGCCGAAATATCCTTAGCTAGAAGAAGAAAGGGCTGAAATGTCTGGATTTTTATACCACTCAATGCTGCTTAATGATTTCTTTGTCTTAATTTGTGGTCAAAACAGTATTAAAATAACAACAGATACCCCAAACCAAAGTTGACTGTATTCCATCCCAGTCAACATAGTATCTGTGCTACCTTCTGGTTACTTCCCATATATTTAATCAATATTTAAAATATTTACAGTAATAGTAGAGATAAAATGATATATTTCAATGTTTCTTGTGTTAATATGATACTCTACCCCCTTTCAAATTTGATGAAATCCTCATTTCCCCTCATTTTCTCCTTCTTCTCTTCTCTTTTCTCCTTAACTCTTCCTCCATGCCACTCCCAGGGTACTCAGTATGAACAGTCTGAGATATATTAGTTAGCGCTGCTCTCTAATCTCATACCAACATACACAGACTTATTGTATATATACCGTGTCATTTTTTGCTTATTTTTAATAAAAAGGGGTTATACCTGTCATTTCTCTGCAATGCAGCTTTTGTCGGATGATCTTTAAGCCCCCTTCTGAGATAAAATGTCAGTGAAGCAGGACTCTGGCCCTCTGTGGAGTTCTGCATGGACCGGGCTCTGGTAACAGGAGCTGTTTTCTGTCTGCAGCGGGTCTTTGATGATCTCGGCGGCGTCTCGGTGTCTCGCTTCTGGACCGAGGCTGTCAGTATTGAGTTTCCGCAGCATTTATTCTCCTGTTCTTCTCTAAGTTCATGCTACAGGAACTGAAAGGTTCGCGCACCTTTCTCTGCCCAGGTGAATCTCGTCTTCATTGTGGCCATCTGATACATTTGTTTTTCTATTACAGAAGTCCCAAATGGGTTGATTTCGTGTGGCTTTTGTGCCTTTACCAGGCACTTCTTTTGAGCTAGTCTTTTCAGTTCTGCATCTATATTAGGGCATGCAACTAAAGGCCAATAGTTGTGAAGAATTTTAGGTAATCATCCCGATGTTTATGGCCTGGGTTCAATTGCAGAAATAATGCCTTTGATTTATTAGGTTAAAGTAATTCTCAATTATACACCAGACCTCCTAAATGCTAATAATGAATACCAGTTGCTTCTCATATTCTCTGTCCTCTCTGTGGCTTAAACATGATACCACTTCACCAGAGGGAAGACAAATGGTGGAGTATGGAGTTCATGCCAAGCCCATCTTTAGCTAGATGTATCTAAGTAAAAATGTTGACAGAGGGGAAAAACAAATCCAAGCCAACAATACAGTCAAACAAGAGAAGAAAGTGATACCCTGTCTTTGTCAACGCGTTTCCTTCACTGTGAAAGATATTATATAGGACTTTCAACTGAATAAACTCAGGTGAATGAATTAAATCACAAATGATCTGCACCGTTCTGGGAGTCTCTAACTACCTATGTGACTTTAGCCATCTTATGTAGCCTCTCTGCACCTCAGTCTTCCTAGTATATCAAATAGAAATAGCATATGCCCCATCTAGCTCCCAGGTGTCTTAACAGCTAAATAAGATAATATGTAAGAAAACATTTTGATGAACAAATACATTAGAAATGCATAATATTCAAGCCGGGCATGGTGGCACACACCTGTAAACCCAGTACTTGGGAGACTAAGACAGAAGAGTCACAGGTCCAAGGCCAGTCTCATCAACCTAGCAAGACCATTTCAAAAATAAATAAATAAATAAATAAATAAATAAAATAAAATACAACAAAGGCTGGAGATGTAGCTCAGAGGTAGACTGCCCCTGGGTTCAATTCCCAGTACAAAAAACTAAAAATGAAAAACAAAAAGAAAAACAGAGAAAACCTTTGATGAATTAAGAAGGTGAACTAACTGAGAGAGATGGGAAGGGGGAAGAGAGAAACACCCTAATGCACAGGATGTACATACACAAATTTATCAAAGTCAACTACTATGCTATGTAAGAAAATGAGGGAAGGGGAAGGGCTAATTGACCACAGTGTGCATGTGTACTTCTACCACCCTGAAACCCATCAAGATGTATGATTACAATGCACCAATAAAAAAGAAGAAAAGAGAGAAATGCATAATATTCAAATTTCATTGAACAAAAAAAAAAGAAAGAAAAGAAAAGAATTATCTATAGGCATTATGCTAGGCATCTAGGATCTAACCATTAAAAAACATCCCAGCCCATAGGGGCTTACACACAGGACCCAAGTATCAGCCAGCAGTGTGTTTCCTAGAGAAGGTAGCTCTTCTCGGCAGAATGTATCACGGAACTTCTACTAGTGATTATGCTCCAGTCCATGAACCATGAACTTACTTCTTCCATTCCCACCCTGAGCACTTAGCATCCTAATGCACCCTGGTGAAACTTTATCACCACATTAAAATTGCAAAAGACCAGCATCAGCGTGTGCTATGTGTATTCATCTTTGGATGGATCCAATCATATGAAAAACTAACATTCAACAGGCTGAACTAGAAGGCCTCAACCTCTGGCACTGACCCACATCAGCTGTGGACCTTCTAGGACTGCAACAGGGCTGAGCATCCTTCCCATGGTCCCCCAAAAAGGTGGGTCTTAGGTGGTCATTGGTCATCAGCATTTCAAAAGAATTCTATGAGAGATGCTGATGATATCAATAGCTCAGAATCACTGATTTAAAAACAAACTATAATGTTAATTTTCACAGATTAATTTTCACATGATTTCATTTCAGGTAACTTTCATATGATTTCTTGATGCAGCTCTTTTTTTTTTTTGAGTCTACCATCATCTGCCCTGAATTGCCCCTTAATGTGCTTCCCACTTGTCCCTGTTTTAATTTATCCTCCTATGATAGCCAGAGTGATCATTTTGAATTAACAGGTTCAATTCATGCCATCTTCCCCCAAATTCCTGCTTAGCACACTTTGATGGTTGCCCATTGCTCTTATAAGAAAGAACAAAATCAGGAGTTTGACCCACAAGTCTTCAAAGGCCTTTTCCTTCTCTCTAGACTCCTTTTACAAAACGTACTTGTTATCTCTTTTCCTCTCTTCAGTCTCCTTTGACTTCTTCAACTGTACCATCTCCCTTCTGCCACAGGGCCCTTGCATGTCTATTTCTTTCTGTTCCCATTGCCTGGACTCCCTTACCTCCACCTCACTCACTCAACCCCTTCATTTGGTTAATTTATTTTCTTCCTTCAGATCTTCTTGATGTAGATATCACTTTCTCTGGAAAGCTTTCCTTGAGGTTCTCAGTCAGGTCATCTTCCCAGCTCTCACTATTGTACAAGCTTACACCATGTGCCACTCCTTCTTGTCACCTCCTGTAAGCTCATGAAAGCTCAGACTACATTTGTAGTACATAAAAATATAATCTGGGCATAGTGGTGCACGCCTGTAATCCCAGTACTTGCGAGGCTGAGACAGGAGGATTGCAGGTTTGATGTCAGCCTCAGCAACTTAATGAGATCCTGTTTCCAAATAAAAAATAAAATAGAGCTGGGGGTATAGCCCAGAGGTAGAAGGCCCCTGGGTTCCACCACCAGTACTACAAAAAAATTAAATAAATAAATAAATAAATAAATAAGTGTGTATGTACACATATATAGTGTATATATTTACACACGTATAGTATATATATATATGTATACATATATAGTGTATATATTTACACATATATAGTATATATAGTATATATATGTATGCATATACAGTGCACACACACACACACACACACACACATACATGCATACATATCTCCTAGTATCCTGACTCTGCAATGGAAGGCTCCCTGAGCACTCATTCACACACTAACTCCCTCCTCTCACCTACTGTATGCATAGAGAACATGATTATGAGTAGAGAGTTAAGGGTTCTGTTCCTGCCAGAAGACCAGCATGACATCCAGACAGAACTTGGAGGGGCTTTATGTAAATGACAAGAGACAAGAGGTCTGAAACCCAGGCCAACAAAAGGAAAATAATTCCAGACCAAAAGAGCAAGGCAAGGGAGTCTCAAGCACCGGCAGCTAGAACCTTCCTCTCTCCTGTCTTGTGGGAGGCTGCTCTCTCTCTCTCTCTCTCTCTCTTTGGAGGCTGAGCTGAATTGGCTGAAGGTGTGAATCTCCTTTCATCCTCTTGCAAGTGAAGACCCCTACCCAATGCTCACTCTGTCCCCACAAAGTCCCTTAAGCCTTCTCTACCCCTCAGTCTCCAGTAGAATCTCTGCTGTTTCTCTTATACCATGGGTAACCACGACTACCCCTTATATTTCCCTGGGACCCTTGTTTCAAAGAGCAGGCTCTTTCCCAGACCCACATCCTGGATTGGTTTCCCAGCCCTCAGATGAAAAACCAGAAAATCTAGAAGTGGAAACTCACCAGAGACAGGAAAAGAGATTGATCAGTCCACTTGGGTTATCCAAGGGAAGGACAAGTTAGCTAGAATGGTTGACATTTATATTTATTAATGAAGGGAATTCAAGCCATTGCAGTGTCTGAGCTCCTGGGTATTTGTTTCGTAGTTTGGAATGGAGTTTCCTTTTCGACCCCAGCGGAGGGTTTTTGCCCATGTGTCTACGGGGAGCTGTCTCCCTTCTTGCTGAGCCTCAGCTGCCCTGCTCCATGCAGTGCTTGCTGGGCAGAGATCAGAGAGTGGGTCACGCAGATTCATAGGATTTGAACTGCTTTTCCTTTCCCTGTGAATTAATCTTTTAAATGTCAGCATTTTAAACTTGGCCTTTTCAAAAAATATGATACCATATAAACCTGACTTAATCGAAAATACATTTCTAGTTCAAAGTGTTTTTTTTTTCCCTACCTGAAAATGGGAAAGACTATTAAAAAGAAAAAAAAACTTGTTAAGAGATGGACTGACTGTGTGAGAGAAGCTGGCTTTTGCTAATTGGGTCTAAGCAACTTTGTTCCTTGAGACTCTACACTGTCATTTCAAAGGCCATTTTTATTTTACAGATCTTGGATTTTGGAACACAGACTTTATCTTCTCCTGCTTACTCATGGGAAATTTAGAATCATATGGTTTGAATGAAGCTTTAAAGAATATTGTAGGTCTTTTACAGCTGTGCTGTTTTCATAGTCACTTATTATTATTGTTGTTGTTATTATTATTGTTAGTAGTAGTAATAGTAGTAGTAGTAGTAGTACTAGGCATTGAGCCCAGGGGCATTCTACCTCTGAGCTACACCCCAGCCCTTTTCATTTTTTATTTTGAAACAAGATCTCCTAAGTTTTAGAGGGTCTCAGTTGCTAAGCCTGGCCTCAAACTTGTGATCCTCCTGTCTCAGCCTTCCAAGAACTAGGGTTACAGGCGTGCACCACCATACCTTCTTCTTCTTCTTATCATCATCGTTGTTATTATTATTATTATTATTATTATTATTATTGTGTGTTTTCCTGGGGATTGAACCCAGGGGCATTCTACCTCCAAGCTACATCCCCAGGCCTATTTTTTATTCTTTATTTTGAAACAGGGTCTCACTAAGTTGCAGAGGGCCTCACTAAGTAGCTGAGGCTGGCCGCGAACATGGATCCTCCTGTCTCAGGCTCCCAAGTACTGGGATTACAAGCGTGCACCACCAAGCCCGGCTTTCATAGTCACTTATATTTTGCATAACATTTTACAGATAACTAATTACGTGCATGTTATTTTATACCAATCTATTGAGTTCAGATGGTAGGGTATTATTGTTGCGAGGTAAACCACAGAGACACACCAGACTCCAGAGTCTAACTAAGAGGTCTTTATTCCAGCCAGCCAGGACTACACAAAGAAGTACAAAGCAGGATAATACAGGATGGTGGGTGTTACCAGATGGAAGACCTGTCCTCCCCACAGCCCTGGGGAGGAAAGTGGTGACTCAGCTCCATCAAAGCACCCACCAGGGAGCAACAAAACTTAGTGAACGTCTTAGGCTCAGATACTACATCTCTCACATAGACCAAGTCATGAAGAAACTTGTATCCAGATACCAAGTATGTGCACTTCTTTGTGTAGTCCCAGCTGGCCGGAATAAAGACCTCTTAGTTAGACTCTGGAGTCTGGTGTGTCTCTGTGGGTTACCTTGCAACATTATTAGACCCATTTCATAGATTTGGCAACTAAGATCAAAGGAGTCTGAATGACTTGCATGAAGTCGTCTAGCTTGTTAGAATCCCAGGACAGCCACTAATGAGCTGTGTTGACTTTGAGCAAATGTTGAAACCTTTGTAAACCTCAAGTTGTTTATCTGCAAAGTGGTTGAACTTAGGCTACTGTTTTCTCCAGGTTAAGATTATGTGAAGAACAAAATGAGATCATTTCTTTGCACAACATACTGATTTATAAAAGAATTAACTATCGTTATCTTAAGTAATAGCAGACTGAGTCCACTGTCATATCAGGCAAAATGTCTCCCATCCTAATTCCAACCTAGGTAGGATGATTCAGGAGTCTCAAAGACACAGAAAGTGATTGATTACCCTGTCAGGTATGCTGATATTTTTTTGGAGGGGGTACTGGAGGCTGAACCCGGGAACCTTCTACCTCCAAGCTATACTACTCCAACCTTATATTATTTTTTAATTTGAAATAGGGTCTTGATAAGTTGCTGACTAAGTTGTTGGCTGGCTTCAAACTGGGAATCCTACTGTCTCAGCTTCCCAAGTACTGAGATTATAAATAAGTGTATGCCACCATGCCAGGCTATGCTGAGTTTTTGAAGCTGTATGTGTGTACCTTTTATTCACAGGGATGATAAAACCATTGCCAAAGCCTTCTGAGGAATTGAATATCAAATTGAAGTTGATAATAAAAAACTTAATTTTCAAAGCCTTGAAACTTTTGGTAGTTGGTGCCCTTCAGATTTGGAGAGTATCCATCTTAGCAAACTCTTCCCTGCCATGGAGTATCACAGGGATTCTGTCAAAACAAACAGATGTTGCTAGCTGTAAGAGGGAGCCAGGGATGGCATTATGTTGAGACAGGAACCAGGACAAGCCCCAGGCACTGACTCCCTTCTCTCTGACACTGGGCTGTTTTGCAGGGTGATGTTCAGCGGACGCTCATCCAAGTGGACTTTGGCGATGGCATCGCAGTGTCTTATGTCAACCTCAGCTCCATGGAAGATGGGATCAAACATGTCTATCAGAACGTGGGCATTTTCCGAGTGACCGTGCAGGTGGACAACAGTCTGGGGTCTGACAGCGCCGTCCTGTACTTACATGTAACTTGTATGTTATTACTGTTGTTGGCTTATGACCTATCTTAACTGTTGCATCCTTTTAAAACCTAATCCAGCATTTCCTATCTGGAAGAAACAGGGTAGCTGTCTTTCAGCAGAAGGCGAACAGGAAATAAGAGAGCAGGAGAGCAAAGTGTGGAGAGAGTAAGAAGAAATCCAGAAGGGGGCTTTGAATGATCTTGGACTCCGGGTCGCTTCAGATTGTTAGTGCACTCTCTAGATTTCCTCCAGGTGCCTCCCAGGTCCAACACCTACATCTGGGGCAGGGCCTGAGCATCCTACAGAGTTCATTGGTTGGAACATGAATTTGCTCCCCCCCCCCCGGCTTTGGCCAGAAATGGTTTAAAACAATTTACATACACAGCTAAATCAAATTAACACAAGTAAAGGAATGTTCTCCCTATCTGATTATTTCTGCCTTCCATGGTGTAAATAATCCTTTTAACTTTTCTTCTTTTTAAAAACATGTCTTTCCTGGGTTTCTAACTGTGGACGATTTAATATTTGAGAGAAGGTGGTGTAGGGGAAAAGAGTGTAAACAATGTTAGGGACACTACACTAGGAAATAGTCCCAAGAAATGCTAAAGCTTCCCCCTAATAGGGGAATCTAAAAGTATGAGTAAATATGATATGATAATAACTTCTAAGTTATGTTTGATAAATTGTGTTTTACAAATAGGGTAGGTGCGAGGGTATCCCCAACAGTCCTAGGATTTGTTTTAATTACTAGAAAAATAGTTTACTTTAAAATGAAAGTACCTCCTTTATGTGAATGACTTAGTTCAAATTTCAAGTTCAAGGCCAAGAGTTTTAAGTCCGGACATTACTCCATGACTCTGCCCTGCACCTGGTCCCTGGAACAAAATCAAGCGCAGAAAGTACTGACTAGTACCTGTTCTGAACAAAAAGGGTTGTGGTCCAGTGAAAGGACGAGACATTTACGGATGCCCAAGAGATCATGTGGAGGCTGAGGAGTCCTGAGATGACAGTCCTGAGAGAGTCACACTTGATTTTTCTCTACTGGACACTCATGACTGAGGCGCTTGGAGGAAATACACACTCCCTTCCTTGGGTCTAAACAAAGTTAAGACATGATTCCCTGTTTGCCAACTCCATCTCTCCCTTTTTGGCTATACATTATTAAGCTTTTACTGTCTAGGGCAGCCAGACTTTGCACTAAACAATTTTTGTATGTATTTTCTCCATTTTCAAAACAATCCAATGAAATAGGAACCATTACAAACTCTACTTTGTAAGGTCCATAGAGCGAAAGCATCTCTGAACAGAGACTTACTACCAAGCACAGCCAGCCTCCAGACACAGGTCCAACTCTTGATCTCCAAACTCAGGGTCAGCGCCGTGGGTGGCTTCGGGTTGGAGGAACTTTTGATGCCAAGGTGCCAGGATACAGAGATGAGGGACAGAGTTGGCTTTTTAGGGAGAAACAGAAAGCACTGGATGGAGTCAGGCAATCTGATTAAGTCTGGATCCTCGGCACGTCCCGCCAGCTCTCTGAGCCTAGATTTTCTCTTCTCTCAAATGGCTGCACATCTTGTTTCCAAAGGTTCCATCAGGCAAAATAGGTAGGTAGCACCCTGTCATTGAGTAAAATTCGATTTTTCCATCATCACAGAGTAGCATGTGCATTCAGACTTAGTGGATTCCCAGAAAGAGGAGAATTAGCAGCAATTCTTAGCTGGCCGAACCACCCCCCTCTGCCCCTACTTTCTCTGGCGCACTCCTAGAAAACCCATGGCTTGTCTGACATACACGTTCCCTCCACTCTCCAGTGCAGAAAAGCGATTTGATTCCAAATCAGAGGTTTTTCAATATGGGTTTGCAAAGGTCATCAGAAACAAATGGAGCCATGTTCCTGCTTTAATGTTTCCAGGAGTGGGCCAGCGGCTTTCTCAGGGAGCCTGGGTAATCTGTTGAAGGCTGACAGTTGGAAATTCCTTGGGGATAGTATTCACTGTGCTCTGCTACTTTGCCAAGTAATGAGACACGTGATGCGCCAGCATCGCCTTCAGCTGGATGAGGCCGAGAATGGGGAGGGCAGGCAGATTTCTGCTCCGAACGCTGCCCTCTTACAGCCGTCCTGCAGGAAAAACAAAAAAATCACCGAAGACTGCAAACTTGCAGAATGGGAGGTAAAAAAAGATGAGGTGGATGTTTTGCGCCTTCCTCAGCCCGTCTCCCTAACTACTGCCTTATAGAGGAGCAATTTGCAGAGGTCTTTCTGGCCCCATCTTAGGATAAAGTGATACCTACAGCTTGAAAAAACAAAAATAAAAACAAAAACCAAAAACGTGGGGCTTTGCAGATGTTTACACCACCATTATCTAGATGGGCAAACATCAGACTGGGATTTTGGAAAGTGTGTGTGACGTAATGAGCCATCTGCCCCAGAATTAAATGATAACAATGCAGTGTTCTAGGTCCTATCGTAGACCTACTGAATTAGGATTACTGGCAACGTGGCATCATAATGTGCTTTGAACAGCTTAGCATGATTCTTATGTACACTGAAGTTTGAGGAATCTTATTAGAGGATCTCCTCCATTTAGGTTGAATAATTTTTACTTTTTTCTAGTATTTTTTTGGCATTTCAGACAAATAATAATATGCTATGTATGCAGTATTTAATTAGGTGGTCAGAGTCTCAGAATGTAAATGCTAGAGGCAGGCTAGAGCAGTCAGTGTGTACACACACACACACACACACACACACACACACACACTCAGTCTCACAGCTGCCAGCTGTTTCCTGCAGCTATACAAAAAGAGAGGAGGGAAACCCAACTCACACAGGTAATTCCCCAATTCTCTCACCCACCTTGCCAGGAAGATTCATATGGAGTGATGCAGCGCCACCTGCTGTCTATTCTGTGCATTGCGGGCACCTGTATGCTGCGGCAGTATCTGCCAGTACATTCAGCTCTCTGCTTAGTCTGGGAACCTTCGAGGGCTGGATTTCCACTCGGTGGCTCCTGTAGGGCAGACTGCACCCTCTGTGCAGAACAGGGATGCTTAATGGATAGGCTTCTGGGCGACAGGAACTAGGTTTTCACGCCCATGTAAAGTAAACGAATACAAGAGGCAATGGAAATCTGAAAGATAAATTTCTTTACACAAGTATAAGGTATATACATGCAAACATGAACTTACACACACACACACACACACACACACACACACACACAAAAAACGTATGTATGTATTTCAGAGCCTATAAGGCCAATGTACTATCCAGTATCTTCTTCCCTTAAAAATACCTAAGTTCAGCCGGGTGTGGTAGCCCACATCTGTAATCCCAGTACTTGGGAGGCTGAGACAGGAGGATCGCAGGTTCAAAGCCAGCTTCAGCAATTTAGCAAAACTGTGTTTCCAAATAAAAAATAAAATAGGGCACCTCAACTAATACCCAACATATGCTCAGTACCTCTTAGACCTCCTTGGCCCACCCTTTCCCGCCATCTCTCCATTGCAGCTGTTTTGGCTCTCTGGCTAATTAGCCCACATGGCACACATGCCTTCTCCTCAAGGTCTTTACACTGCCTCTTCCCTCCTTCTGGACTCTTCCAAATAGATCCCTGGTGCTGTCTTCTGTAAATAGAAAATGACAAGATTAAAAGGTTTGCAATAACATGTCCTTTTCTCCAAAGCAGGAAAGGGAACATGCTGCGATGTTTTAGAGACTTGAAGAGTAAATGCTCATTCTCTCCGGGCAGGGAAGCGGAGCAGAGCAGCTCTTCCCTCTCTATGGCTCCTCTTTTTCTTGTGTCCCAGGTCCCCTGGAGCATGTGCACCTATCGCTCCCCTTTGTCACCACCAAGAACAAAGAAGTCAACGCAACCGCAGTGCTGTGGCCCAGCCAAGTGGGGACCCTCACTTACGTGTGGTGGTACGGAAACAACACGGAGGTGAGTCTGCACGGCGCACAGGGTCTAGTGACAGACGCTCGGCCCTTGCTGGCAGAAGCAGAGGAGAAGGAAATGGCTCGTGCACTCAAGAGTCCGGGGCTTGCCCTGGCTTTGGGGCCAGCTGGGCTCTGTGCTTAGTGTCTCATCAGTATGTTCTCTCCCTCCCAACTCCTGCTTCTCCGCCTTCCTTCCTCTGTGTTCTTCTCCAGTTGTATTCTGCTGTGATCCTTGGCAGCCAGAGATTAGCAGAGAAATTAAACTCTTTCTCGAAAGTTCTAACAGACGTCCTGGAATTGACTCTGACTAGGCAGGCCTTGCTCAGAATGCCAAGGGCTGTGTTCAAGACAGCCAGCCTCCTTGGAACCACATGAGCAAGAGAAGGGAGGAAGTGGTTTCTGAAAGGAAAAATAGGCGAATGGATATTGGACAGGCAAAGTCAACTGACATCCATCAAATCCCCTGCCAGCGAAAGCGCGCGTGTGTGTGCGCGCGCGCACACACACACACACACACACACACACACACAATGGGCTTTCACTCTAAATCAGAAATGGTCAGCCTCAGTTTTTATGTTTTTTCCAAATATCCCCTTTGCTCAAAAGGAAGCCAAAAGCCAGGCGTGGAGGTGCACGCCTGTAATCCCAGTACTTGGGAGGCTGAGACAGGAGGGTCGCAGGGTCTTGGCCAGCCTTGGCAACTTAGTGAGACACTCAGCAACTTAGTGAGATCCTGTTTCAAAATAAAAAGGGCTGGGTGTCTAGCTCAGAGGTAGAATGCCCCTGGGTTCAATTCCCAGTACCAAAAAAATAAAAAAAGCCATCATTTAAAAACCAGTAGAGATCTTAAACTTCACTTACTCTAAGTCCTTTATTTTGCAGACGAAAAAGTGAGGGCGACACAGCGGGCTGCTCCAATCTCTTCTAGCCACTTCACAGAGAGGCAAAATCCAAGCCACTGACCCCTCCATTAATTTTTTCTTTCCTGCGCTCCAGGCTGCACAGTCTGTTTCCATTTTGAACTCACTCCATTCTCAGGACATAAAATGCTTCCAAATGGCAGCAGGACTGAGGCCCCAAAGCATCCCTCCCCAGAGGACATCCGGATGGGCTGCTCCGGACTGGGAAGCTCCTCTTCTTCCAACAGTTGCTTGCACTCGGAGGCTTCCAATGCAATGCAGTCCATTTTGATAAAAACACATTCCTACTCTAGAACTGCCATGCCCAGGCCCAGGGAGGCGAGCTCCCCTGCACCAGACCTGTTGCACGCCTAATGAGGAAGGAAGCTCTCCCCTGTACTGCTAACAGAATGGAGCAGAACAGAACCCTCCTTTATTTCTTCTGAAACCGTGCATGTGAATCTGGCCCATTTGAGGCACACCCTCCACAGGCAGAGGAGAAACCAGTGTATTTGCCTAGCAGCTAGTACTAGATGGCAAAAGTACCAAACAACAGTTTTTTTGTGCCTTCTATTGTTTTTTTTAATATAAAACCAAATTCTCAACTGACCCAATTGAGAACAATTCTTATGCTGGACTTTAGTCTTCCTTTTGCTATACAGGGAATGGAATGAATTTTGATTTAAAAACTAATTAAGAAAAAATGGGAAAGAAATGTTGGTGAGGAGAGAGTCGAGGGAGGTCAGTAGGCTAATAATTTTTTTCTTCTAGGAACCTGGCATCCAATTATGTTACAGGTATCACTCCTCTAACATGCTTTTGTTTTGAGTCCTCAAATCACAATCCAATTAGTACCTGTTTCCATAGCAGCTACTTCCAGGAAACTGTTGATGGTACTTCTCAGAGGAAGCCAGTACACAAGGCCACTCCTGTCTACCTCGGGTCCACTGGGGCTGCTGTGTTCCATCATAGTTTTGTACACATTCTATGTCCTGGTGATGACAACCTGGCAACTTGAAGATTTTCAGTGGCTGCTGTTAAATTTGGATTAATAAGAGCCCCCTGTTCTCATTTGACTTGAACATTTATTTCCTTGTGTTAAAAGATCTTAATATGAGTAGTTTATGTAAAAAGAGAGACATGTATCCCATCAACAAATAAGACCTATGGATTCCCCCAGCCCCGAGTCAGGTTGCTACCAGGAAAGAGGGGTCAGATTCCCAAGGAATGGGCAGAATCGCTTGCCGGGGGCTGTGGTCGCAAGCCTCCTTTCCAGCCTGGACCTCAGACAATGGGGACACATAGACGTTCTACTCACCAGGATGAACCCCCACAGTTACCGATGAGCTTGCTGGTGGCTCAGATCTAACCGCTGTTTCTACTGTAACTGAACAGCTTTGCCCTCGTATTTATTTTAGCCCTTGATCACCTTGGAGGGAAGCATATCATTCAGATTTACTTCGGAAGGAATGAATACCATCACCGTGCAGGTCTCAGCT
The DNA here is from genome assembly GCA_004027185.1 of Glis glis. Taxonomy (NCBI): domain Eukaryota; kingdom Metazoa; phylum Chordata; class Mammalia; order Rodentia; family Gliridae; genus Glis; species Glis glis. The sequence continues at coordinate 1,187 of PVJS01003879.1, read as the reverse complement.
GGGAATGCCATCCTTCAAGACACGAAGACCATCGCGGTGTACGGTGAGTTCATCAGTGTTCATCCATCACCACCCTCATGCTCAGAGGAGGAGGCCTGGTACTGTAGGCGCTGGAGGCTCTCCTGGCCTAGGACCTTCACCTAGAGAAAAGAGGGCAGTAGTCGAGAAAAAGCTGAGCTGAGTTTGGTTTCCTCCTTTAGGGAAACATGTTTCACCAACAAAACAGTGGTCATGGGACCCTGAAAGGGTTCCTTTCATTTTCTTGAAGTTGGTTTGATGCACATAGAGTGACTATTTACTCACTCTCCTTAAGCAGAGTAGACTGGCTTTCATTATGACTAGGGCTAACTCTTGGATAACACGTGGGATTTTTGTGGTGTTCAAATAGCTAAAACCAGTTCTAAAAGAAAATAGCTAATGTTGAAGCATTTTTTAAAAGTTAACTTTAAGGGAACTCTTCCATTATCTACTTTTAAACTCTCTTTCACAACTAATTCTGCATTTAAAAAGACATACAAAAGAGAAAACAAAAAACTCAAGAACATCAACAAAACCCCCTACTAGACTAAAAGCAGTGGAAGAGCTGGAACAACTATATGTCATGCAGAGTTAAGACTGGAGATGGGTTTGAACAAATGGCTGTACAGAACAATTTTGTGATCGAGGGGGGAAACTGAATACAGTTAGAGTATTAGATGGAATAAAATTTTACTGAAATGGGAAGGTGGGATCATTGCTTGAAAATGGGAGATAGAAACAGTGTATACAGACTGATTCTTTTTCCCCCCTACATAGAAAGTTATACAGATGGACATGGACTGTTACCAGTAGATGGTAAAAATGCAAATGTTTATTACTAACATGGAAATGGTGCATATGTATCATGGAAAATTAAAACTTGAAAAGCAAGAATTTAGAATTAAAGAGGAAGCCGGGCGTGGAGGCGCATGCTTGTAATCCCAGTACTTGGGAGGCGGAGACCGGAGGATCTGGGTTTGTGGCCAGCCTCAGCTAATTAGTGAGGCCCTCCGCAACTTCGTGAGACCCGGTTTCAAAATAAAGGGTAAAAAATAGGGCTGGGGTGTAGCTCTGAGGTAGAATGCCCCTGTGTTCAATCCCCGTTACCGCAAAAAAAAAAAAAAAGAATTAAACAGGAGCCAGGCCTGGTGGTGCATGCCTGTAATCCC